>JAMKCH010000520.1:0-74228 GCA_023653785.1 Ophioderma brevispina | reverse complement strand
CTGTAGGAATGGTGCTTTATAAAAGCCACTATATATTTTATTATTAACTCTTGGCTAAGACTTCTCCTCCATCGCATACAAGGTGGTTAATGCCCTTATCCATCCATCTGCATCCATACGGGGAAATGGTTTCTTTTTCCATCTCCCTGCTCTGTCTGATGCAGCCCCAATCATGCAGATGCGCTATTTGTACAAGCATTCAAATAACACAGTTTTTGTGTCCGGTTGAGGCCGACAAATCAAATGAGGCTTGAATAAGCACAGGCAAGTCTGGATTCACCAGACCCTTGGGAAGCTACTGGCATGGAATAAGCCTGAGACTGATTGATAATATTCAAAACAACACTGTCAAATGGCTAGCTGATGACCCTTAAAAAGTGCAAGTGTATTGAAATTCACATCTTTGCTCAATTAGGGAAGGGTTTTTATGGCTATTCTTAACATCTTTGAAATGTAAGAGTTTCTTGGCTGATGCCCGGGTTCATTTATAATTGAACCCAGGTAGTAAACGCGCGTGCGTATTGAGATTTATTTTTAGGTTCGAAGCCTCGCGTCATACTGCTTTTGCTACGTTCGCGCAGCGTCCTGCCAACGTTTCGTCCTCGCTGCGTATGATCGTTGCTTCACGGTTTGTTCATATTGTTGTCACTGGGTGGTGGGCGGGAGGTCCTTCTTGTTGTATTTAAGCCGTAAAAAGCATCGCGAAATTGGGTTAAAGATGACTTAAAATGATAAAGCTGTTTAAGAATGAGAATAAAGTTGATTTTGGGAACCGTCTCTCTCTTTAAACAACAATTGACCCCGCGACACCATTATGTTTGCGGGAACAACTCGGGCCGGCCTCCGCCTCGTTCTTCCACTTAAAATAATGGTATCGCCTTGGGTTTCAATTCGTCGTAAAGAGAGTAACGGTTCCAAAATCATACCTTTATTCTCTAATTCCTCAAAAGTAAATTGTCTTGTAGGTTATTTGGTGTAAAGTGATCTGTAAGTGCATCTTTTCATGTTGTGTCCAGTTCATTTTCCGGCCGACGGACGATGGATATCTTTATGAATCGCTACAGGGGGGGAACAGGGGCCGTTTGTACGCAAGGGAAAGTTTTGTGTTCAGAATGGTTCTCTTGCATTTCTCTTTTATTTTGTAAAAGAAATTAAATGAAGTGAATGTAATAAAAATTTAACAAAAAATCCTTTCAAAAAAAGGAGTGCAGAAAGGCTTTAGAGAGAGTGTTTATGTAGCAATCTGTGAAAAATAAGGATGTCACAAAAACCCGTATGGATTTTATTAACATTTCAAACAAGAAGAATTATTCAATTTATAATTCATTAAAGAATAAAATAACAAAAACACCTCAAAAATTATAAAAAAGAAAACATTCAAAATTTTTAAAAAATTCTATATTTTTGCATGTTGTAATCTTTTTAACATGTGGTAGTCCTTAAACCAAAGATGGGATCCTATGTATTGCAGGCACATGCCCAGGGGTGGCTTTGGGCCTCAATCCCCCTCCCCTTTTTTTTTGGGGGGGGGGGCATGAAAATCAGCCTATCTGGCCAAATTTCAGCCGTTCAGCTCCCCGATTGATGGTTTCTGGGCACACCTCTCTATTGCATTATTCTTTAATGTTTATGGTTTACCTCTTTTTCTCAGTCTTTGCATTTTACTTGTACTTCTTCAATATATTACTTATCTTATAGTAGAAGTCATTGTGGTGGCCCATTTATACCACCTCATATTAAATCCACTTCAGTCCGCACAAAAATTTCAGGCAAATTTTGCAAATTGGGGATTACCTCCAGAAGTCACATTGAACATGACTTCTGTGTTGTAAAAAAGTTTTTTTTAAACACACAATCAACAGGACTGTTATAGTTACTTTTAAAGTTGTTTTGGTTTTGTAAGTTACTATGCATTAATGTTTTATTGGTTATGTATTTATCGATTTGGTTATTTTTTTCTGTATACTCCATATTATTGTAAGTTTTTACCTATGTCAAAATAAGGCCTCAGAGAAGAGCACGTGTGCTGGTTTTGAGAATACTCTGAATAAATGTAATAATAATTAAAAAAAGGAAATGAACCAGTTTATGTCAGTAGCCCTGAATAGCCATGAAAAGAAATGAAAAGAATGTCATGACAATTTTAAATAATTCTACGTTGAGGTATCTCATACTCAAGTAATGAAGAAGACGACGGAACAAGAAAATAGAAACTAAAGAAGGCTTTTGGCAGTATTAAGGATTAAATTTAGCAAAGGTTGAAAAAGAAATTGAGAGGAGGACAAGGTAACAGAATGTAATGTTATAATGTATGTGGAAATATTCAATTATTATATTATTAAAATTAAGTTAATATCTCTGGGCAAACTACGATATAGATCGCCCTCTGTGAAACTTACCTAAGTTTTAAAAAAAACTGTGAATGTAAATTAGGTGCTTTCAAAGTCTACCACAATCACTGCAGTTGGAAGGTCATGGATGGAAAGATATATAAATTATTAAATTGTAAGTATATAAATCTCTTAAATTTTTCAATTTATTGGCAAGCTAGGGCCTTGGTGTGCTTCTAAATGGCATCAAGCATTCGTCCTCCACACCCAAGTGCGCATTGAATAGTAATCTTTTGTGCTGATAATATTATGAATTGAATTTATCGGATCAATTCTGATAAAGAGCTTATAGTAGGATTTAGAAATGGCTAAAGGCAAATTTGTACTATAGGGGAGTGAACAAAGAACACTAACTTGACGGTTGCTGTTCAAACTAGGACCATATTTTGTGGGCATATGCCCCCTCCTGTGAACAAGTATAAATAGACACACTCTTAGGCCAAGGCAATGACAACAGATATTTGATTGAATCAGCTCATTTACATAGGCAATGACCAATAGTCCCAGTGCGTCAAATTAATGCTGGCTGTAATGGCCTCATTCCACTGTGTGTACACAGTTGGGTATGAGGTGATTTGAAGCACAGTGTGAGAGGAAAAAAGCCACACACAACCAATCAGTTCAAACTCATGGGCTCCTAGTCATATTGCCGCCATCACAGGGCCCGGGTTTTGTTAGTAAATGACGCATTGCCAATGATATTTGAAGGTGTTCTAATGAAGGGACCAGGGCCGCATGTGGCCAGTGTTATTGGAACGGCCATTGCATGCGGTACGTGCTGTGGAGCGTGGATCCGTTACTACACATGTGACAAGCCCAGTTGTGATCAGTACTGTGTGGTGTATTTTTGTGTTTTCCCAAATTTGGATCTAGATTGTTTACTATGGGACTGTGGATATATATGATGTGCCAAAGTGGACTTTGGTCAAAGAGGATTTTATATCAAACTCAAGTGGATTATTTTTTCTGAAGATCACACATGAGGTACAACGGCTGCAGTATGATTCTGTGCACATAATAATATACCATCATACATGTAGATGTGAATTATCTTTAAAAGATCAGTGGGAAAATTTGCTCAGGGATCTATTCCATTGATTTACTCTGGCCAATGATGAAGGCGATGGACGGGTATTGTTTATGACCCATTGAAGGTGCTAATTACAAGATGTTATCATCACCGATCAAGAGAAGAAAACTGATTCCCATCGAGAATTGTAAGTCAATTCTGTACTGTATATAATTACTCTCACCTAAGCACTGCTTGGTGTACTTCTGCAGCTGCTCGCATTTTGATATTCACAAGCTAGTGGCGGTGTTGTAGCCACACGCAATAAATGGACTCAGTGAAATAGGGAGTGTCCTTTGAATGTTGTACTCTTATTGATTTTAGCCCACAGAGAGGTGTACACATGTCTGTGAATATTCCTTTTACACTCTAGACATAGCAAAATCATTGAATTTGAAAATTGAGCTATCTATGCTTTGTGGTGGCACAAGCCGTGGACTCTAAACCGTGGGTCACGCATATGCAGGTGCATCTTGTTTTTCTTGCTCGCTTTGAAGTGCCTAAATTTGTTGTTGTAGGCAGAATGGTTGTAAAGTGCCACTCTGAGATTTCTTAGAATGGAAATTAACTATGCCCCCAATTGATACAAAGTGAATTCTTCAGCTTGCACTGGGAATTTGTATAATTGGGATGTGTTGTATTGAGATGTGTGTATTGGGATAATGTGTTTTGATGTGGATGGTTGTTTAACGGTCCCTATAAGTGGCAAAATTTAGATTAACATTTTCGATACAACAACAACAAGATGTTCGTGAAGTATCAAAGATCTTGAGAATTCTTTCACCAATGTATTTTTCAAGGGCTTACAAACCTGATTAAGAAATTTAACGCAGTCCCATTCAAATGCCATGACATGATCTTGACCTTGTGGATTTAAGCTTATTACATAATTTAAAGTGTTATGTTGAGTCAGCATCAATATTTTCATTTAAAACACTTGACCTAAGTACAACATTTGACCCAAAACAGGTAATTGGTTGATTTTGGTTTAATTTATTTTTTATGTTTTTGGTTGCTGTTGTTTTGCTAGATATCGTCAAGAAGAAAGGGGTTGGGTTCAATTTACAACAATTTCAGTGTGGATTCTGGATGGTGCATTTTGAGTATGTGCGAATATTGGAATCAAGCTACGCCCTAGTATAGTATAGGCCACTGTGCGTGTTATTTTGTCCATTTTACGGGAAAAGGAACGGAAATACAAAAATGGTGAATTTCTTTGCAACGCGTAAAATTAAGGACACATACTATACTTAGGCCAATGGTCAGATATAAAAAATCTCATTTTTTTCAGGTAGACGGGTAAAAGGCGGGATTAAAAATGCCTTGAAAAATAATTAATTATACATTGAAATCTGGAAAAGAAAAAAAATAAAAAAGGGAGAAGAGAATTCCAAACAAACCAAGGATTTACTGCCAAGATCACTCTTAAAATGTTTCAGACCTAGAAATCCTATGAAAACAAATAATTTGTAACAAAATTTAACATATTTGTGTCACAAAATTAAAAAATGAAACCCTAGTTTAGTACCCCACATGAGTGCATTCTAAATCAGAGACTGGTTTGGGTAGCCATTATTCCCATAACAAGTTTGGATTGCTGATATACCGTTTATAATTTTTGAAGGTGTTTTGTCTCTACTCATTTCCAGGTCACTACTCTTTTAAATGTGCCATGATTTTCACTTGCAACAATTAGAAATATTCAAATTTAATGATAAATATTCATTTTAGCTGCTAGTGTTTATTGTTGGGTTAATATCCTTGATGAAATAGTGTGATAATTCAACATAACTACAAAAACCACAAACTGACGAGGTTAAAAATGAGAGGAGATGTATTTTTATGCATCACAACAACTTAGACCACACAAGGGAGTTTGTGCATTCCAAAAATCATAATACCAGATTCATGAAAAATCTATGATATAATATCTGCATTTATTGCATCTTTTAACCGTGCCATTAAACTCACTCAGGCAAGCAATAGTGAAGACATCTGTATGACGGATTAGCCATGGTGATAATCAACATTATGCGTGGAAGGCCGTGCCGATTGTAGGCCTACAAGCATTAGAAGCTTTTTGAGTGAATTGTATAATCTGGCTTCTTGGTTCCATAGTATGTAATCATATTGTTACTGATAACGCAAGCATTATGCATTTAAAAAATGGCCAGAAAAATATAATTATTAGTAGGCTGACAGTGGCTTGCGTGCAATAGTAGTCATAAATATTCTACTGACCCGCATATACCGGGCTCCTGATGAACTGATGATTGTTTCCATTAGTGTTTTTATTATGTACATGTGGGCATTAAAAATATGCAAATATGTCAAGGACAAGGATTTTGCTTTGAGTTGGGTTGAACCTTTTGTTCATTGACTGAAGAAAAGACATAATGGATATGTTATTTGCAATGCAATGGTACTATCTTACGTACATGGAATATAAATTCTTGCAGTCGGCCCTTTTATGGCAAAAGGGCGTAACTGAGTACGCCTTTGCCTTAAAGGGCCACCCGGCAAAACCAATGCATTATTGGGATACCATTTTTCTTTTAAATGTGAGCCTAAGTAATGCAAAAAATATTTTACAAAAATATGCATAACATAATGCATTGTTTTTTGAGGACAACCCTTTCAAGGCAAAAGGTGTAACTCGAGGTACGCCCTTTTGCCATAAAAGGGGGCCGAGGTGTTCAGATTTCTGCTACTTTATGCCATCGTTTTTATATACATGATTTTCAGATATTTTCGGGAGGAAATTGCGGTGCAATTGTTATGTTCATGAAAACCTCAACAATGTAATTTGAAACAAATCATTTAATACTCTATTAAAGGGCTTGTTCCGATTTTTGTCTATCGTGGTATTACTTGATATGAGAGCCTTACACCATGTACACCATGACATCAAAGTACCGGTGGAAAGGGAAACAAACTTTGCGGTTTGATGCTAGACGCGAAATTGCATAGTGGCATCGCCCCTATTCCCTACTGTGCTATTATTGATGGTTTAACCACCCTAAAACGGTTAGTTTTTTTATCTGGATCTGGAGAAAGAAATGGATTTGAAAGCTTGTGAAATTTCAGGATAACAATGAGGAAAAGAAAAACGGCCTTTCACCCGATATCAAAATTCTACTACTTCCGGTTAAAATCAGGGGGGTCCCAAAAGCGATCAGAAAAGAAACCTTTAATAACAAAAATACTAATTAATAATAAAAATACTATATTAGTTTAGTTTTGCATGTTCTTTAGATTTCAAGAGTTTCATGATTCTAATATGATTTGCAAAAGTGGTGAAAATAAAAACACTGCAAAAACACTCCACAGTAGACTGGTATGTGGTTGTAAACTCCGCCAAACAGTCTATTTCTGTAACTTGTGTTGTCAATTTTGGAAGGACAAGTTCTTGGCGAAGTAGACACTCTGGGCCCTGTAGGGCAACTGTCGTTACTTAGACATTAAATATTTTAAAATAATTTTTTCACTTCTAGTTTCAAAATTATTTTAATTTTTTCTTTTTTGGTATTTGGTATTTCGGAATTCCCACATATTTTGTCAGGTGCACCCATGCTCAGCAGTGTAAATGAACTTTTATATTTCACAAATTCCAACCATTTCACAACATTACATTATCACAACTAATCTACTAAAACACTGTATGCACATTTATACTACTACTGCCCTGGGAACCTAGGGTGGAGTGCCGGGTAAAACAAGCACCCGGGATGATCCCCTACTCTTTTCGACAAGGTCTGCAATTTGTACGTGCTCAGGGATGACTCGTCTGAAATACGGGACCACCATTTACATGGACTCTCCGAACCATGAGGCGCGGGGCACCCAATGAACACCTGCGCATTCAGCACTGGGTGGGAGAGAGGAGAAGAAATTCCATAATCACACTTATGCAAATATTTGCCAAATTTCCGACATTATACAATTTAGGAAACTATTGAGATGAATCTAAGAGCAGAATCCTAGCGGGGGGGCTCGACACATGGGCGCTCGATCGTTTTATTACCCGCCGAAGGTCAGCGCCGCAATTCTTAGACGTCGGCCACCTCGCCCTAATATTTGGAATTCGCATTTGTTTCAGTTAAAAGATTTTAGGGATAACTTTTCTGATTCAGAGCTCCCATCTTGCTCGCATCACACAGGTGTGAGATTTTGTTAGTAACATAAGAAACCTTGGTATTTTCTATCCTCCGTGCCACAATAATATTTTGGCCTGGGTTGTCTATCCCATATGAGGGTACAAGCTAAACTACATGAGTTGATTAAGTTACCAAAATCGTGTGTTATCGTAACCTATGGGCCTATTAGTAATGCAATTACAATCTTAAAAATACCTCGTTAAAGAGGATCTTAAACAAGATTAGATCAAAATTTACAAGAATTCTGACAGTCAAATTTGACTCTAGAAAAGCATTGTGGATCATATTTTACTCTGAAACGATGGCAAAAAGTTGATGAGGTATTTAAGACTCTACTCCTCTTAAAAAAAATTGGTGTCAGATGAGTTACATTATTAACATGATATAAGTACAGACGATGATAGAGTTGCAGTATTATATCTCTGTTGATGCATGTAGAAGTTTGAAATGGTACTTGCTACATATCATATGTGCATGCACAGCAAATTAAGTTAGCATATGCAACGCCCAATAGACTTGAGGGAACAATAAGGTTAAGTTGAGGCGCAAAAATTGTGCACGTCTATTTAGGTCATCACGCGGCTTCTATAATGCAAAGAATTAGAGGTATTGCCAAACGTGAGATGTGATGATGTGGCATGGAAAGTTCATACATGCGCCCAAATTAAGGAAAAAAATTACCTCTGTACGGCCACACAGTAATAGACAAAAAACAAAACAGTAGGATCTGTCTGAAAAGTAACTCAGGATTAGACTTGTTAAATTAAAGCTCTTAATCTACTTTTTCTATATATATTTTTTCAAATATTTAAAAGCATTTTGCAGGGGTTCAGGTACGGTACTTAACAAAGAGTTTCTTGTTATATGCCAAAGTGGCTACGCCCTTGAGCCAACCTCTCTTAATGACGTCTGTCTGAAATTTCCCATTCTTCTCCCATTTTAAGAGTAAATCAATTATTGGGCAAGAGATTTATCAGTAAAACGGGTGCAGTGTACTACGGGAGGAGTGATAAAAATTCACACCTTACAGTTGGTTCATCTGTATAAAAATGTCCTCTTCTTCTACTCCATCAGAGAATGATACAACGCGCTTAGTTTTGTAGATGCACCCGAGAGAGATGGTTCATTCCAATCATGGAGTGACTCACAGTTACTCAGCCAAACAAATGTTGGCTAAATCCTTGGCCCTGCAGCTCAAAATAAGCGACAATCTGCTGGCTAGAGACAGGGCTTTGGTTTTAATACAGATGTCCTTTGTTCCCTTTAATCTGAGTTATTGTCAGAGGGGATGTGTAAGGGCACTGCATGGAGGTGTTATGAGTGTTACTACAGGTACAGGATATACTTAGAGATACACATTGTTTATTATAAAACTTATGTTGCCCATACTGCAATAAATATAGAATGTCCGTAAAAAAAATACTTTCTATACGTCTCTGACATCATTGTTGTCATGGTATTCTTGGGGCCAAATTGACATCGTCCAATTTTATGCACATCGGGAGAGGAGAACATTCGTCTCTGTGAGTGCACAAAGTTGTTAGGCTTATATGCTTATTGTATTTTGTTGAAAAGTCATTTGTGTTTTAAAATATCTTTTGTTTTCTATTGTTTATAAGTTTTAATAAGCTTTCCTTTGATTGATTGCTGGCATACGGTATAGCTTTAAGTGTATGTGTTTACATGGCATCTATCTTAATCAACCAAAATCTTTGTTTTTGCAATAAATCTAATTCAAAAACCAAAATAATTTTTTTGTGTAAAATGTCATTAGCCTTTATGCACTCACAAGATGATTGTTTTGTCATATGTTTCATGTTAGGCGGTTTCTTAATTAATATTAATTATTTATGTGTCCTCTGTTGTTTACTAATTGATTTAGTTAAGAAATATTTTGCAAATTGTTGAAAATTTGGAAAATGTGCTGTTTAGCTAGTGCTAAATACAGCCTGTTGTCTAAAGTATACAATTTATAAGATTAATGTATTTATTAGCATTACTCTTATTTTAATTTGCTATTTTTTCACTACCTCAACATTTATAAAGGTATTGTTCTTCAAATGATTATTAAACATCATTGTTTTATTGTTTGTAATTTATAGCATTAAAAATAAGTCTGATAAATCTTTCTATTATCATGCATTGTTTACATATCAAACAGTAGTATAAATACAGGTAAATGTAGTAGAAAAAGGTCATAGACCTCAGGCAGAGTTAGGTGTAGGTGACCCAAGTCGAACTTGAGAGCGTGCCATGAACATTCAGAGTCGGCCTTGTGGGTAAAGCTTACTTCCCTTGTGTCATTTACCCTGTTTACCCCAGCAAACAAAGGAGTTGGTGTTTTGACTCTCTCTGTCAAAAAAAAATATTTGCCCACCTTGCTAAGCTTAGCTAGCACAATAGACTTGATGTCAAACTAAATACTTTGAGCCACTTTGAACTGAATAATCATTTTAATGGAGACATATGGGTCAAAGATATTGAGTAATTTTAGTAACTTCCTGGGCCTTAAAGTAGAAACAACATTGTGATGTCTGTGAAATGTCCTCTCAAAGCGTTAAGTGACTAACTTATGGGCATGATAATTTTACCTATATTATAAGTACTGACCCAAGTATAGTCCCATGGCTCGGTTATAATCCCATCCCCAGTCTTTGAAAAAATCGAAAAATAGTAGAAAAGCCTATTAATCCCATCATAAGTTTTTTGGCGGAAGGCAATAGCTGACATTCAATTTTGGTTGTAGTCATTCCTTTTTTGGAAGTATTTCTTGTGAATTTTTTTACCAAGAGTAATTAGGTTCTTTTACAGGTCTTTTGTGATACATAACCTCATTTGACACTGAAGTATCTGGACAAAGTTAGCTCCTGAAGCGGTGTGCGGGAGGTTGAATGCTCGTGTGTTCATTTTATGGTGGAGTGGAGATTCCCATTTTAATCCCACCCCCTAAATTCAAGCTCAATTTAGGGTAAAAACAGGTGGGACTAGACTAGGGTCAGTACAGTACTAGCCATTATAATTTTACTCACTATAATATAATTTTACTCAGAATTTTTTCCACATAAATTTTAATTTACTTAACTGCTTCCCATGAATAATCTAGAAATTCTTCACAAGTAGTTGTTTTATTTATGCAAGTATGATGGACATTACAGAGCATATAACTACATGGGTTATCAGTTACATATCAATTAGCTGATAAAGTCCAGTGAGCCCACCATCTTATCCACTGACAAATGGATTTGAAACTAGACTTCTTTAAAATTACTCACACACACAGGCAAAATATCATAACTAAACCTAGGGCTGGAGTTAATATTAAACATGGCGCGAAGACTCAATTCGATTCCTAGCAGGAATGTAAAGAGGAGGATGTAGAAAAAATATAGCGTGTTAAGTAAATTTCAGAAGACATGCCCACTCTGTTGAGCTTATTATTGCATTTTATTGATTATTCTACGTGAATACCTAAAGGGGTGGCACATGTCTTTGCAGGCGATAAAAAAGTGATGATCAGTGGACCATATATTAGCAACCGGCCAAGATACGGTTACGCATCTTACTTCTAGCGCATAGCAATTGGATCATCGGGTAACCTTCAGAACATTATTTAATTTTTCTGTTACTTGAGACTTTTGTGAAATGGATGCTGTTTAACTGACTTACATGGTTGCCATGACAATTTCTATATATTTTAGTTTGATTAGTACAGGTCAATTTGGTATTGATTATAATATTTATGGTGTGATTTTTTATGAGTGGAACATTGAATTTGAGAAAGAATTGATTGATATTGACTCTCAAGTAGTGATTAGCCTTGCCCTTACCTTTGTGGTTTTTGTAATTAGTGATAGCAGCAGGCAGAAGCCAGACCGCCTAGTTGGGAAGGGGGATTGAACCTTTGCCAAAAAGAGGGGGACTTATAAGGCAATAAAAACCAATCAAAACAAATGATGTTATGATTTTAAATAGCAAGTTCTTTTAGGTGGAATATAAAGGTTTTTGGCAAGAAGCCATTGGGATTATAGAGAGTGACTGAAAGTGAATGGATTGAGAGGCCACTGCGGCGGCGGGGCGCCCCAGAACATGACATTAATGCTAAAACTCACTTAGCTCAACTCAAGATGAAGTCTTTAAAGTGGACCATCCCAGGCCGTAACCAGGATTGTTAGGGGAGGAGCGAGATTGGGATGGCTTTTTTAAAGGGGATGTTTCCCAAAAATTGCCAAATGGGGAGGTGTTTTTGTTGAAGGTGTGTTTGAATTTGGCAAAGTTGACCCCAAAAGGGACAAAAAGCCTTTAAAACCCTAATTTTTTACTCATTTTGAAGATTAGATTTTCAGCTTCTTTTTTAGGTTTTAGTTTTGCTTTGCCATACATGTACATCCGTATTTGGTCCTTAGGAACAGGAAGTGTCACTTAGGGAATATAATAATATTGGACCATTATTTTTGAGCAGATTAAGAAAAAGAATTTTTGTCCAAAATTAATTGCATACACTGAATGCACACCCTTTCAACATTCTTAAATTCGTTTGTCAAAAATTAATGAAATGTCAATTAAATGTTGGCATTATTTTGTGTAGATACGCAAAAACTCCTGGCAAGTTGTGCTATTGAAATCAACAAATTTATCAATGTAAGATGAAGATTAATATAATTTCTGCTGTGCTTTAAATATACAAATGACAGCAGGGCAATTCAATTGATTTTAGCATGTACCGCACACTATTAATATCATATTTGGTTAACCTGCATACATATTTTAAGCTGTGAAGAAATATCAATGAGGATTTCATAGAGGTCAATGTGAATGCCGCAGGTTGTTGATATAGAAAAAATCTAACATTTAGTTACAGAAAAAAAATAATTATAACTCCTCCCTCCCTGTAGAACAAGAATGCTTTTAAACATGTTACCCCGATTCAGTAGAGGTGTCAGTTAAAAGTATCAAAATTTGTTCACATTTGGTCCAAATGTATGCATACGTATAAATCAAAATAACTATAGTAGTGCAGAAAGAAGACACAGGCACACGGAAATGCACATTAAATCAGACGCATTCCCCAATAGGTCTTATTTGTCAATATTATGAATTGATTTACTACATGTTTTAAATGAAAGGTGTGTTGCAGCAACTTTTCAGCTTGAAAACACAAAATAACTCCAGTCTGTTTTCTGAAGACATGTTGAGATAGTTTTGTATTACTGAGGAGCCTGACAATCCCAGGCACCAAAATGGATGACATCAGAGTCACAGGAAGTGAGAGAGGAAGAGATCTGGCTTTTGTAGCCCCCCCCCCTAAATGCGCACGAAATTACACACTAAAAATGCGTGTCCTGCTTACTCAGATTATGTGTTCATTTTAGCGTGGTGGCTTTTTATGTGGAAGGTAGTATGTGATAGCTAAAAAATACATGTTGGTAGGCATTTTAAAATAGATCAGGGATGTAATGTGGTATTATGTAAAAGTGAGCTAAAGTGAGTTGTTTTTAAAAGAGCAGTATTAACTGAATTTTGATTTGACCAAAATTTATAGACCTATGAGGAACATACTTGCCTTCAGGGTTTGTTTGGGGGGGGTGGATGGACCATTTCCAGCAGGACAAGCATAACACAAAGGCATTCTGGAGCATTATTAAACTTACAATGTAATTGATTTTTGATTGCCCTATTTGAATCAGACATACATGTTTGTCAAACATTGCCATACATTTTAGTTTAAGTTTATTTATAGGCCCTGTGTAGTTTTGGTTTTAATTCTGCAACATTTATGCAATGAATACATGTATAATCATAATGCACTTAGAGTCATTAACCTGAGTTGTACTTGACCAGTCAAAGCTCAAAAACCAGGCTCCAAAATTTATTTGTATAATATGCAGGCAGATGACAGGGATAATATATTTTTATTAATATTGCATATATTGAGGGTTGTTAGTCAGTACTATACTACACAGTACCAGTGCATGTGTTACAAGTTGTAAGTATCTGCTTTGAACAATTTCAACAGAATACTATGAAATGGGCTCCGTACATGTAGGCATGATAATAAAGTGAATTAAAATAAAGTATCTTCATGACACTAAAATGACACGATAGTATTGATGTGTCGTTAAATAATAATACCTCCTCCTCTATATGAAAATAAGTATTTTTTAGAAAGATTGTCTTTAATTTCACATAAAATGTGGGTTAAAATTAAATGATGCCCTTAAAATGGTAAAACTAGGGGTACTATTTCAGAAAAATTGTCTTCAATCTCCAGGCTATGAAATGGAAGCAAAATGTCCTTGATTTCCTGTGAAATAGGGTTCATTTTGGATATCTGTAATTCCATGCATTACACCTTTGAATACAGATTGGTGCCACCGGGTTGGGTTCACAAATTTTGGCCAGATGATGCATCCCCAATTTCCTGCCTAGTCCTTTTTCATGATCTCCATAGATAAAACCCTTGTCAATTGGTCATTTTTTGGTCTATTAATGTAATTAATAGAGCCTTTGTCATCGCGTGGAAGAATTTGCCGATTTTGCCGCTGTGTAACGCCCTACTAGTTTTTTATGGCTTGCTTGATTGCCCTGAAAATTACAGTTCTTTTTTTTTTTTTTTTTTTTGATAGTATTGATGTGTCGTTAAATAATAATACCTCCTCCTCTATATGAAAATAAGTATTTTTTAGAAAGATTGTCTTTAATTTCACATAAAATGTGGGTTAAAATTAAATGATGCCCTTAAAATGGTAAAACTAGGGGTACTATTTCAGAAAAATTGTCTTCAATCTCCAGGCTATGAAATGGAAGCAAAATGTCCTTGATTTCCTGTGAAATAGGGTTCATTTTGGATATCTGTAATTCCATGCATTACACCTTTGAATACAGATTGGTGCCACCGGGTTGGGTTCACAAATTTTGGCCAGATGATGCATCCCCAATTTCCTGCCTAGTCCCTTTTCATGATCTCCATAGATAAAACCCTTGTCAATTGGTCATTTTTTTGCATGTAGCTGATCTGGTTTCGAAAAACCACAAGATGCAATATTTTACATGCCTGACAGGCTGAAACAGATGATGTCAATTGTGCACCTTAATAGAGGTCATTTGTACATGTTGAACATTGGCCAAGTTTATTTTAATTGCAAATTTTGTTGCAATCAGGTTTGGATTCTAAACTTGGTATGGTCACTTCCGACCAAATATGGATGAAATGTTATGTTTCAAGATGAACGAACATAACATTTGTTTGGTCAAAATGGAGAGTTTATAACACTTCTGTTGTAAACACAACAATTCTTGGATTGCAAAGTCTATTTGTGTCGTTTACACGCTGCCTGGCCGCAAAGCATATGTGTTAAACTGAAACGTAATTAAAAAACGACTACGAAATGTTACATGTGGAGTAAGACTGGGACTGTATATACTAGCACATACTGAGCTGTGTGCTTGTACCAATGTGATGCTTATTTTGACTGAAACATAGAGCTCCAAATTGAAAGAAGTAGTGTGTATGCACAGCAAATACAGGAATCGCTTATTTTAAATGATACAAGAAGCAAAGTTTTTTTGGAGTAAGCGCTTGCATGTTTGAAGTCTTTTTGATTAAGCAATTCTCTATTTTGTGTGTGCACATTTAATCAAATTAAGCGAAGTGATGTGAACCCGTTACATTAATTCCACTGTCCGTATTTCCAGTAAAATGGTATTAATTGTCAAAGCAGAGTAGTAACCTTACAACCTGGCCACACCTACAACACAATGTTTTTTGCTTTCACGTCTAGGATATGCACTTTATTCACTAAACAATATTAACAAATCTTAAAATAAAGCGAAGTGTGTTGTAATATATATTTTTTTGACTGCAGCTTTCTAATCACTGAAGACACAACAGAAGGGAAATGAAGTGTTTGCGGTTATATTCAGTATATAATCAACTAGCTAGGGACACATCACAGTATAAACGCTCTGTTGTGTGTGGCTACCCTCACATATTGAGCAAATATAAAGCAATTAGCAACACTTTGCCTTAGCAAGCCTTTTTTGCTAGTTTACCGCTTTAACCTACTAGCTATAATTTCTGAACGCATAGATGACGTCAATAGGATGCTTTCTTGCTGCTTAATTTGAAGCTTCCCCCAGGCTTGTATTAGTATGTTAGCCCAGGATCCTGACCTCCTCCAAATTGACTTTCAGACATTTGCTACAAGTCACAGATGAGTCATAGTCAAAACAAACTTGACATAATTTGTTTTATTACTTGAAAAAAATTATAAGATGGACCCTGCTCAGCAAAGAGTTGACTGTTTTTGTAAAAGTGGACAGGTATAATGTAATTAGAGAAGTGCTAGGATAGACAAATGCAAGTTCCCTTGGGTTATTGACTTGGGCTTGATTTTGGTTTGGAATCTTTTCTTCATAACATGTTTTTCTTACACTACTATTGACCTTTTGGTGCATATAACAGTTGTGGTTTTGGCTAATTGACTCGTCAAAGGAGTCTATATCAAAATGTTTTTGTCCATTAAGTTGCATGCTCACCCAAGTGAAGCATATTCTCCAGGTTGCCTTGAATAATAATATGAGAAGAACCGTCCTATTATTGTATACATATAAACAGTGGCGTAATCAGAGCTTACCCGCTTCTGAGGGCAAATTGCCCGTTTTGGGAAAGGTTCCCTCTCATGAGGGGTCAAAAAAGGCCATTTTCCGATCCGAGGGCTAAAAAACGGCTGATTTCGCATGATTTTTGAATTTTTTCCCGGCCAAGTCGTCAGGGGGAGGAAGGGGAGGAAACTGCTTGCCCCCAACCCCCCCCCCACCAGCCTGTTACGACATGATTAACTGCGGCTCTCCCCAGCCAACCCCTTATTCTGCCCTATCTGAATCAAATTAGCAAAACACAAACTCTAGTCAAATTTACTATATTTTACTTTTGTACCCTGTCTGTTCCTAGTCCAATTATTTCTGTTCTGAATGAATTGTGTGTGTATAAAGTTGAAAATGGCACTAGTAAGAGCCTGAGGTCATTCTCTGACAGTCAGTCAATGAGTGTCCTTGCCCTTACCACACTTACTGTAATGACCCTCAAAATTAGTACCATATCTAGGGCATAAACACACAAATGCATATTGGATTGAACCAAATTTAACTAACCCAAAATGTTTCAGGCTTCAAGGGGAGATGCTTGCTGACCCCACCCCATGCAGTTCAGATTATTTCTAGGAAAAAAAATGCATTGCATTGCATTATGTTTTAATTGATACCGTGAAACTTAACATATTGGCAGACCATTTTGTTCTGCTCAATAGCAACCCTTTATAAATGGTTAAAAGTTAACTTCAACTTGCTCTCATTTCTGTAACTCAAAATTCACAAGTTGATGTTAAACAATTACTGGAAAAGGGCAAGTCTAAACAATTAAGCATAGGTCTTCTAAAAATGGGGGGAATAACCACTTTCTTTTTTTTTTTTTTTTTTTGTTTGTTTTTTTTTTTTTTTGTTTTATTTATTTAAAATCTGGGTAAATTCAAATCCGTGTCAGTTTTGACAAATTACAAAATTGTGAGCTGGCTTCCCTGCAGCATACACTAGCTTTAGGCATTAAGTGGAATAACCATCACCCACCACCTTGATAGTGTCCAAATGCTACCCACATCACTGATGTACTTACCATGTTTACTCCATCACACACAGATTGTCATTGACAGTGCAACTCTCCAAGGGCTAGTTAGGAGGATCAATTGCATGATGGGGCATGACCTGTAAGGACAGGGTCAATTGTGCCCTCTTATGCTAATTGCCAACAAATTGCCAACTGCACTGGCCCATTTGGTTTCAGCCAAAATGTCTCAGTTTTGGTATTACTTGTCACATTGATTTTGAGGCAAACTGACTGTGTCAAGTCAGGATGGCATTCAAACTGGACTCAATTGCAGTTTGAGTGCGGTATTTATTTGCTAATTCATTTCAACCAATTTTGAGCCATTCTTTTAATTAACTAGAGGCAGTTTGCCATCTTCTTTTGTTTCTATTTTAATTGTTCTTGATGAGCTACAGGGAGTCAGAAACGAAACTTTACCCAGATTGTATCCGCTCAATTTTGAATTTTAAATACATATTCTAACATTGTGGTGTTCGGTCGTAGAAGCCCAATTTCATTATCTTTAATTTGCTGCAAAGATAATTCCAATCGGATAAGTATAAACCGAGCTACAGTCTTGTGAATCAAGTAGTCAGTTTTTACCCCTATCCACGGATTCCCATTTAAAGGGGGATGGCCCGATTTAAGGATACGATGTTTTCATCTTGATAGATTGGCCTTCACCCAAAAACTCCACCTGTAAAGTTTCGCGCCGATATTTCAATGCGTTTTCATGTGAGAGCAGAAAGCGTGATTTCGTAAGCCCCATAGAGTACTGTGTAAAATTAATATTGGTCGACCAAATTGGGGTACATTTTCGCTCATTACTTCCAAACCAAACATCCTTTGGCCCTAAGATTTCACAGGGTAAATGAGAAAAATAGTATCTTTCTTCTGATACCAAAATGTTGACCACTTCCGGTAAAATCTGGGCTTCTGGGGACGAGGCTATTAGCGATCGGGCCATGGACCTTTAAATACACGGTGGCCAACTAAGCAAATGACTCCCCAAAATGATGATAAGGGTATTGTCCATGTTTATGTGAAATATAGTGGTATCTCAAAGGTGAAAAGGTCAGTGATAATGGTAAGTTCTATTTCAAAACACTCTTTTTAAGATTTGGCATATTTTAGTCTACAAATATAGACAATATTTTAAACCTCAAAGGTTGTCACCGATGTCTGTTCCTTCATATGGTTATGATTCATTCAACTTCTCCAGAAACTGATACATAGATCAAGTTAATTTTTTTTCAAATGATTTTTACGAGTGATGAGGACGTAAAAGTGTTAAGAGGGCATCGGTGGTAAATTGCGACTGAATTTTGTGGGGTTAAATAGCGTCGCATTTATTATGCAGTCAATAAATAGCCGGATTTTCTTCTGGACACTGATTTGCTTCGCTGAATGCCGTTCACTTCAATGCGAATCCGTGGACAGAGCGCAAAAACGGACTACTTGATTCAAACGACTGTAGCTCGGTCTATACCTAACCCATGTGAATGATCTTTGCAGCAAATTACAGATAATGAACTAAGCTTTCAGATGATACCAAACATGTTAGATATGTGTTACTTAAAAATTCAAAATGGCTGACACAATCAGGGTCAAGTTTTTTGTTTTTTTTTTACTCACCCTGTAGTTGCTTTGATAAAACCTGATGACATGGAAACACAAGACTTTTCTATTCACAAATTGATCTGCAACCCCAATTTATATATAGAGGAATTTTAAAATTTACAATATGAAATCTGTGGAAATTTAAGCAAACCCTGATTTTAGTAACTAAGCATTGGGAGAAATAAGCTGATGTGTACTCAAATTAGTGAAATCAATTCGTCATGGTGAAGCCAAATGCACAATATAAAGGTATACAGCAATTAGGACTACACGGGTTGGCAATTTACACATTCACCCTTATTTACATGTTCTCCTGGGCTTCTTAATAGTCCTTATTTCTTTCTTCTCAGTTGCCATTTGTCATTTCATTGCAAAGCCTTAGTCAAACCAGACGGGCCTTTGATGTATGACAAAACACGCACACACTCGCAGCCTGGATTTCTAGTTCTAATTTGGTTTACAAAAAGGGGATGATATTTATCAAACCAGAGAGAGCAGATATAGGCCGCATTTGTCACGCATCGTGCAAGGTCTGCTGTAAGGAGTTGTCAAGGAGAATTACTGTCTTCATTTTAAGGCTTCACATATTGTAGCATCTTGCTTTTACCCCTTCAAATCAAGAACAAATATCTGGAAAGTAGAAAGTGCTTGATATACTTAGAAGTACATCTAGGCCCTAAATATTTGATTTATTCATTTATTATATTTCATTTAAGTTAGTGTCAATTTTTTTTCAAAATAAACAAAATTAAATATTTGAAAATTATTGGCACTCTCAAAAATATTAATTCAACTTCAAAGGAATTTTGCTTGTTGCTTGTGGGGCCTCTGTCATCCCAATGATATAGGGGCACTCTGGAAATACTTCTGAGCAAACTTGTGTTAGACCCAATTGGAACCATAATTGAAAATATTGTGACATCAAAATTTCATCAGCATTATGAACTTTGACTCTTTTGCCAAATTTTGCACTTGATATTGAATCTACTTTTGAAAAATTTTGTCAAATTTTGAAAGAAAAATTAGCTAAAAGTGTGGAGTCTCACACATGCCATGAAACCTTAAGACCACTAAAACCATTTGTATCTCAGCTTTAGTGGCAAATACTTAATACATATTCTATGATGTAGATAAGCAAGTGATGAAGTGGTGATGACAGGCCATACATGTGTGTTCTTTGCCACAATCCTAGTCCAATATTTGTAGTGATGCAGAGGTTGAGATAGATAGCTTGGATTACAATAGGTTTTGTGTTTATACGACCCAGGACCTTACATTGCTGTAGAGCATCGGATATCATATCAGTTGTCAGGATCGGTTATTGTCATGTCATTGTGGGAAAATTGCCCAATTGATAACTGTCATACCAATCAAAGACAAGATAAAAAGAGCCGCTTTGACGTTTTATTGGTTGTAAATGGATACATACAATTTACTCAATTGAATATTGGGCAATAATTTGTTGTCTATGGCATATAAATCTATCTAGATCTTTTGACATATATGTGTTCTACTAAATCTTTCCCTTGCTGTTAATTGATCTTCATTTGATTTGGTTTGTGGGAGAAATTGCAGCATATAGACAATGAAAGATTGGATTCCAATTTGATTGATGATCAGAATGTCCTGACATGCCATGTTTTATTATTGTTTTAAAGCAAATATACTGCTACATGTACACGTGAGGTCATTCCTTTGTTTTGTTTTCAAAATAGTCATGGGTGCTATAAGGGAGTATCAGAAAAAATATCTGTAAAATGATGTTGATATTATCTGTGTACAATTGCTCTGACTTTTGAACCATGATGCCCCATTACAGTAAGATGCAAAAAAAAATGTTAAGAAAAAAATGAGCAATAAATTTATGACTGTGATCAAAGAAGGATTTGGCTATCTGGACACACTTGAAGGTTGTATCTCATGACTTTTCAAAATGATGTGTAGCCTGATCAGTGCAAAAAAGCCAGGCTACATTGCATATTAATGCACCTGGCACAAAAAGTATGTCGGCATGTTTTTCGATCAGTATTGTGCCAAAGTCAGACAATTTTGAAAGTTTTTGAAATATACATTTTGTTGCCTATGTCTTGCTCTTTCATTTAACACCTCGCTTGTAAAAAGGCGTGCAAAAATGGCTGAGATAGAGTGCCCGAAAGACGCAAACCCCCCAAACCAAAAGTTGCAGTTTTCGGATTTTTCGATGGTCACTGTGTGGTACAACGCAATAATAAGTGTGTATTGATTTTACACAAATAGGTTTTCCGACTGAATGAACGAGAAAGCCTACTTGCAATATTGATTGTGGTCCGCGTGTTCGTGTCCAGTACACTGCAATGGCCATTGAAAAATCCAAAAACTGCAACTTTTGGTTTTGGGGATTTGCATTTTTCGGGCGTTCTATCTCAGCCATTTCTACACGCCTTTTTACAAGCAAGGTTTTAAATGAAAGAGCAAGACCTAGACAATAAAATGTATATTTCGAAATCTTTCAAAATGGTAGGACTTTGGCACAATACTGATCGAAAAACATGCCGAGATACTTTTTGTGCTAGGTGTATATCAAAGCATAGGCTCAACCGAGGTAGAGTGTGGATTAAATATTATAGGTAGGTAAGTGCTTCCCCAGACTTTCAAAGCAAGGGCTGCTGCAGAAACTGTTTTTAGGACCATTTTATATTCTTGGTTTTTTTAACAAGCTTGGTTTTTCTTCTTGAATTAACATGTTTATCTTTTTTATTTGGCAATTCAAGTATATGTAATTATGATTATTAAAATGGAGGGAGGGCTAAGGAAACAAAAGTTAAGCCAACTGGAATGATAGGTAATTGAAGTGATGCAGGCTTAAAATGGGGTCACCAGAACTGACTCAACAGACAAAGGTGTGTAGTGTGCATGACCATAAATTCACAGTTACACCTGAAAACCAGTTTTATTTGGTATACACAGATAATAATTTAAATGTTTTTGCCAATTTGGTCCTGATAGAACTATAGATACTGCTATTCATAGAAGAGCTAGAGCTATATCAATATTTGAATCCAAATTGTAGATATCATAAGATGAGTTTGTTTTCACCAACCTTTGAACCCCTATTATGAATCTTAAATTTGGCATAATAATATTTGCCAAAGTGCTACACATTGCACTTTGCATCATTTGAATTGGTTCACACACCTTATTATTGTCAGATATGGTTTTGACGTAGGTGAAACAACAATGAGGGGAAGTTGGATAATATTGAAATGTGACAATGTGAGAAGACCTTGAAACATGTTAAAATTCATTGATGGGAATCTTGGTATAGTAAACATGGTAAAGATGACTTAACCTCTTTGCTAAACCGTAAAATGGGGACTTTTTTTGCAGTTTATTTTCATGCTTTCACAGTTAGCTTTATAATCATAAAGGCTTGTGGAATTATATCTGACCCCTAGTATGTGGCAGTTTAAAAGTACAAAATAAACAAATCGTTTAAACTGTAAACATCGCCCCAATTTTTTTTATTAAGTTTAAAATGTGTGGGTGAGAATGAATGTCTCATGCTAGAGGCAATTTTGGTATGCATTTTGTTGTATTTTTTTTAACTAAAAATGAAATTATCTGGTTATTTTTAGAAGAAATTTTAATAAAATCTGTTCACTTAGCATGTACTAGTTAATGGATTTGGTAATTAGAGCAATAATATCACAGTTCAATGCACTGATACGCCCTTAATTTTCTCAACTGGTGATGTGAGTGATACCATTGGATGTGGTTTTAATAAATTAACATTTTTCTCAAAGTGGTAAACCTACAGATGCTACATGTCTTGAAATAAAAGTTTTATAATTATAATTGGGGTTCTGATCTCAATTGAACTGTTTATACAGTAAAGGTTGGAATTTTCATTAAGCTTTTTGTAAATTTTCTTGGTTATCGGACCCTGAAAATGAAGTTGGTGATATTTTAAAGTTACAATCTTTCATTTAGGAGGAAAATCAGAACATTGTTTTGTATATTTCTCTTTGAGATCACACATCATTACTCTAAGGATTTATGTTTTTGAAAATGTGTGCGTGTGGCTTAATGAAATATTCTCTCAAACGGGCTGCATGTATTACCATAAAACCAATAAATAACAAAATATACTGAATTCAAATTTGTTGAAAGCATATGAAAGTCAAGCGGATAGCCAGTCAGCATTGTTCCTTAGCAGGTGGGTTTGTCTGAGTGCATTCAGTCAGCCTGTCTTGTCTTTACCACCATCGCATCCATCATTGCCGTAATGCCTCAAGTAAAGGCCATCCAGCCCCAGCTCCTTGTTCCGCGAATCGATTGCTAAACACCTCTTGTCTCATGCCTCTCCAATATTAATGGATGCGCACTACTTGGAAAGAGTTGATTTTAACTCATGCTTGGGTAGATGTGCACTGTGCTATTTTTAGTTCAGATGAAATTTTATATTAACCGTTCAATTATTAAATTATATGATGGCATCAAGCCTACTTTACTGTGACTTTGATTGTAGTAGATGAACGACATATGAAAGTCACATATCCATACTCAAGGCCGTACCAGGGACTAAGTACATAGAATTGTGTGTGTTTACATTAAGTGAGGGGGGGAGTGAAAGAAATCTGATGCATACAATACTAATGCTTCATATAGCATTTCAGTCTGAGCTGCCAGGCAATTTGGTGTGATGGTGTAAGACAGTCTGTATGTGTAATATAAGTTAGCACTGTCTGTACCTTACATGTACATAACTCCCATCGCGTCGGTACTGATCAAAGCTTGGCATAAACAGTGGGCACATCAGCTTTGGTTCTAGGGCTTATCATAAGTGACAATTTTATTAGTCTCTTTGACAGTTAGAAAAGCAATTGTAACCATAGTTAACAAAAGTGGCACAGTAGAAAGGGCAAAACTTCATTCCATAATTTTGCTATCATCAGTGGGCATCCTTATCAAAGGGAAATGATGAGACTTCTTTGAAAATATTTATATTTATTTATTCATTTGGCAGACCTGAGCTGCCAGGGGGTGCTGAGAAGCACATAAAAGCACTGTCACCAAAGGTGCAATGTATACAAGTGAGGTAAATGAGTGTTGTGGGATATATTAATAATAAATTTTATTACCACCACTGATTACTGCTGCTATCTTACCTAACCTTTCATGTGTAATATTTTGATTATCTCATTTTTCTTAATTGGTAAAACTTTCCTAAATATGTAAAACATAATGTCCACAATTTCATTTAACCCCCCCCAGCTTAAATTTTCAAACAGGCTTTACAAGTAAGCAAAATCAATTAATTAAAGGAATAATGTGCAATTTTAAGAAAAATATAATGAACAGTTGGATCTGATTTTTCTCTTCAACAAAAGACTGTCTCTTAAAAAGGTCACAAATTTCAATTTTTATGTCCCAACACCTGGAAATTACAATAAGCTTGATGGAAACTTACAACTTTTGCTTTTATGGTAAGGCAAATAGGGGTTATAAAAATGTTATTTCAGGACTTGTAGACCATTAGTAGTTAAACCATTTTTATTTTAATTCATTAAAAACAAATCCAACTACAAATCTCAGCATCAAGAAAAATTGAGCTTATGCCAATTTGCCAAATTTGCTTTAACAGTGTCATGAAACTAGATTTTTCCCCCAAAACCAATATCTTTGCTATTATAATGTCATCAGCATATTAACTTGATTAAATGTTGAACATGCATGACAGTTTTGAATTTCAAGAAAATCTAGAGCTGTGTTGGTGTGCATGTAGATCAAAGAACTATAAACCAGTTTAAGTAGTAATTTGTAAATATCCTTTCCTGTTATCCAATCTCAACTCTTAGCCTGTGATTCTTGGTAAATGGCTTAATAAATTGACCTAAAAGCCAGTTCTGCAACAGCAATGGCGACCCTTTAATTAAGTCAAATATAAAGGACAGGGAGAGATCAAATTAAACAATGGCCCAGCAATAACAATTTGCTTTTCCAGATCACCAGCTGATTTAAATTGAATGGCATTTACCACTCCTTGGTAATAATTTGATAAACTGCCTGGTATAGATTTTAAGGGTACAGTTTCAGAAACAATTTCAAAGCAAGCATTATGAGGTAAATAGCTGCTTTGTCCTCAACCTTAATTAGAAAATGTCCTTGTTGTTGGCCCATATCCAAAGGGTCACCCATGTGAAACCACAAAACCACACTGTCAGGTTTCGCTATTGGAGCGTATGTGATTTGAGGCATTGCCCAATGTGTGTTCTTCAAGCCATACTTGCATTTATTTAATTTCCAATTGTTATCTTCCACCAACAAAGCTTGCTCGCTATTTTCAGAGCAAGGTTAAACGTGTCTTGTTTATCAAGCAGTACTTGTAATTCAATTTTAAGTACAATTTTTAAAAAATTAAACCTCAATGGGGAGGATGGCATTTACACTTACACCTACACATTTTGCTAGAGCTATTGTCAGGAGTAGAAAACAAATGAACTAATTAGGCCCTCTGTATAGAATTCTTACCTGCCTATAACATATTATTTTTTTCTGTGGCTGGGCACTGAGATCACACAAGCAGTCATGGGTTTGGATCCCAGTGCAGGATCACTTTTCTCAGTTTCTCTTTTAAAGGTGCTTGTTCCAATCGTATTTGGAACCCCCACCCCTGATTTACCCGAAGTTGTGTCAATTTTGATATGATTAAAGGCCATATTTTCTCATTGTCGTCCTGAAATTTCAGCTGCCAAATCCATTTCTTTCCTAAGATATAAGCAAAAAATGCTTTTTGATTGGTTAACCATCAATATTAGCACAGTAGTGAATAGTGCCTTGTAATAATGTGCATTATTGCTTCTACTATCAAAACCGCAAGTCTGTTTCCCACGATACTGGTGGTAAGTGTATGCTAGTTCCAAGCTCTTATATAAAGTTAAGAACACGATACACATAAATCGGACAAGCACCTTTAATACCTGCGACCTGGAGAACATTTATGCATGTAATAAACATGCCCTTCAGTACACACAGCTATCAGTAGATATCTTCAGTGTGCAATCAAGTCCCAACCAATGGAGAGCCAGTTGCACTATAATACCTGTAGTTAATAATACTTCAGTACTTTTATAATACTGTAATTTATAAATTGCCCTACACAGTGACATTTCCTACTTGTAAATCAGATTTGTTCTTATACTTGTATTTATCTGTTTAAGGTTCCTGGTGATTGTTTTTGTTTCATGTGCAATTGCTTTTTGTTGTTGTCAAATAAGCCTAATCAGCATTATAACTTCTGGTTGACTGCATGTGCATGTTAGATTCACAGGTGAGGTTGGGAAATCATGGAAACATGACAAGGTTGCCGTAGTTCTCCAATGCAACTTAGCTGATACATGAATTCCTTTGATTTTTCCTGCCTTTTACCACATTAATCATTCTAATTGAAGCAAATTATTTTTTGCCAGTATATACAATTATAAAAAAGGTATGAAGACCAAAGAGCACACAAAACTTAAAGCCACTATCAGCGGTTTCTTCAATGTAAAGTTTATTTTTTTGCACGGTTGTATTGGAAATTGGTTGTAATAAAAAACCCCTGTAAGTGGCTAAGCTTAACGCATCGTATTTTTCAAGAAATGGCGATTTTTCTACATTGTTAAATAATAAAAGTCGGGATCCAACTTTTATTAGCCAACAAAACAGTCGTAAAGGGCATCTTCAAGACCACTTAAAATGCTTTAGTGTCTGTTTTTCACAAAGAGCAGTAATATAAGGTGTTGATATCACCAAACACTAGCAATTTAGAGACAAAATGGGCATTTTGAATTTGGAAAAAAATGACTAATTGTGGCTTTAATAGCTAGGCATTTTTGTGGTAATGGCAGAATTCATCACATTGGAAAACTACAGCAACCTCATCATGTTTTCACGATTTTAGGACTCCTGTGATCGGCATGATATTATCCATAATGCATCACAAATCTGTAATGGCAAACCGGTTTACCAGTTGCCACTGCATTTCTTTGGTAAATGTTTCAAAAAGAAGTCCAAAGTATGCAAATGAGGTACTACAAATGATTGCATCATGTGCTGTATGACGTTGTGCAGTAGAGCTTGATGGAATAAGTGGCAATACCCATTTGCATACTTGGGACTTACATGAAACATCTTCTATTTGTTTCACTCACAGCTTGTTCTCCTGTTATTCAATTTTATCTTGTATTCACAACTATGATATGTTAGCAAGAAAATAAAATTTGAAAATAGAAATCTGATAATCCTTAGTCTTCTAAAATCTATGGCAAGATATAACCACTAATATTACTTTATCGATGTGCAAAATTCTCTCATTAGCAAATACAAACAAAATATTAACTGAAGGAGTCTGTAATAGAAGATTCTCTCAGTCAACTGAAGG
Organism: Ophioderma brevispina; assembly: GCA_023653785.1. NCBI lineage: Eukaryota > Metazoa > Echinodermata > Ophiuroidea > Amphilepidida > Ophiodermatidae > Ophioderma > Ophioderma brevispina. The sequence goes on along the minus strand of JAMKCH010000520.1, from coordinate 46,954 downwards.
GTCAATTTTTGTCAATCTCTCCAAAATTATTAAAAACGAATCAAACACTGGGTGAATAACAAACCTCCGAGCGATTACTAGCCATGAATACACAAAATAGACCTCAGTGGTACTCCAAAGTATGTTGCTATACATTACAAAATTTGCATAATAATCTTTGGCATACGCTGAGGCCCGTGTTTGAGGCAGGCGCGGCACGCATCTTGCATGATTTCCTTCTGTGGACACTCAGTCGTCTGCTGCGTTCCCCCTGGGGAGATTGAGGATAGGGCTTAGGCATATAAAACGGATATGCCAAAAGTTTTGCCAAAGGCACGGGCTTGATGATTGCTGTGTATACCAAGGTGAAAAACCCATTGAGTACTGTAGATAGTAGTGTCAGCTCTGGAATCTGGGGGGGGGGGAAGAAAAGAGAGATTTAGAGAGAGATCAAGAAAGATGGGCTTAGGGATTGTATGTCAACGGTATGATTAGAAGCGCATGTGACCCATTTTAAACATGGAATTGTCTTTTTGAGTAAAAGTAAAGTAGTTCTTTTTTGTTTTTTTTTTTTTTTTTTTTTTATCAATACATGGTATATTATTAGGGTGTAGCAAAACCATTTTCTATGAATGTTAGATCGTAAAATGTTCAAATTTATTAGGTATAGTTTAGACTGTGGTAGATTAGATTGATTAAAAGAGAAAAGCTAAACTTGATGTAAATAGGGTATCTCAAATAGGGACTAATAGGACAGCTCGCTCTTCCAACTGGTTTTACTTTAGGAATTGAGTTTGTTTGTACAATTGAGTGTTAATAAAATATTACATAGATGAGTAGTTTATGCATCACCTTTGGGAATAGTGCAAATAGATTGCATTCGAATCAGGCTGGGGGGTCCCACTTTTGCTGAAGGCCAGAATATATAGGCTATGGTCATCACGTAGACAAATAGAGTAGGAAAACCAAGATTCTCTCATGAACTAGTCTCTCATGTATTGTCAATTCTTTTGAAAAACTCGCAGGTATGCAAGTAAGACATTTCTTTGACAAAGTTATGTTGTGGATTTGAAAATTCTGAGCGGGTGTTGCGTTTTGGGGCATTTGTTCGGCCTTTTGTGTTTGGCATGAATTGTGTTGGTAGGCAAAGATTATGCTGAATTGTGTGTTGTCCTACAATGTAGGTGCATGCTGTGTGAAAGCTGAAAGCATGCATTATCCCAAGCGGCCATGAGAGGCATTGCATTTGCAGCTATAGTCTGATAACCACTTGGCAGTAAATGTCATGTTATCTAGGTAGATGATAGTTCTGTTATCACACTTCAATTAGCATCAAGTCATTTTCCTCTTATTGGACTTCAAGTTGTGGGAGATATTCGCTGAACACTACTGTTGTTAGGTGAAAACACCCTCTGCTGCTATCACAGCTAGGTGCAAGGTTTTAAATGTACCACTGTTATTTCGTGGTAGCTTGGCAGCCTTGCATGGTTGGTATATCCGACCTTGTGAGCTCTTGTGGCTTGTCCACATATTACTGCATGTGAAAAAGGCATAGCTTTTGTTCATAGTTTTAGGGTTAAAAGTGTTAAAAACCTAGTCGAGTAGCATAAATGGGGGCAATTGTCTAATTTGAAGTGCATTGGTTGAAAAAATCGTTTGTATATTAGTCAAGTTACATTGTAATTTTGTATTAAAGTTGACACTTTACAATACTCTTTTATTAACAAAACCTCATGTTGAAATTGACAAAAAGCAGGCGATGTATCAACCAAGGATCGGTGTCAATGCTATAGCTGTGTGCGAATTGACCATATGAATGTAAACAACATACTTGGTATTGAGGAATTGAGAATTAATTTAATTGGTTACGCCTTCATAATGAGGATTACTACAAATATTTATAAGATTGAGTCATTTGACAAAAAGTGTTATGGAGCGTAAAAACTACATGCAAAGTTTACAGGGAAGACTGATGAGATTAGGGAATAAACCAAGAGATGAAGACGTTAGAGTTACTCTTAATTAAAGTGTGTGTAAACGATTCACAGATTGAAGAAAACCCTATAGGCACACGAAACATTACTCCTTAGGTCGTCTTGCCGATTAAAATTTGGAAGACTTCAAATAATATTACCATGTGATAAGGCCTACGTCATTTGACGTGAATTCCATTATCAAGTTAAATGAATTTACAAAACAAAAACAAAACTTACATAATTAAAGCTCAGCTTAATGTGATATTTTTGGAGTTCACATCATATAATTATTAAATAAGTATGGACAATGAAGTAAACCATTTACTATTGCAATGATAAAGGCGCATTTGTATTTATCGTACATATAAAGGACAGTTTGCTATGTTTTCATTTAGGTGTGAATTACTCTGTAGGTAGGCATTTATAAAGATGCAAAAAACAGGATTTAAAAAATGGGAACGCCCTTTTTGAAAAATTTAACGGTCCACTTTAAATAGTAAAGTTACTAGGTAACAAGTGCAGTAAGGTACATTAAAAAAAAAATACAGGATATATAAATTAAGAACAAAAGAACTCCATTGGCCTAATTAAAAGGAATTTTTTGTAAAATAAAGCAAGGCGAGGAACCAAAAACAATTGTCACCCTATTGCAAAGTGTTCAGATAGGCCACAATAAATAACAAGCCCTAATTAAATCAGAAGCTAAATTCATTAGGGCAGATTGTCCTTTTTAAGGGACTCTTCTGTTTAACTTGATCTTGGAAAAGTTGTATTGCAATTGGTGGAAATGTTTTTTTTGTTAGGTTAAAAATCCAAAATTTGTCATGGCAGGGTCACTCTTTGAAGTGTTAACAGAATAAAAGATTAAAAGTTAACTGATTTTGAACACAGAAATAAACAAAAGATTAAAAATGAATAGTAGGGCCTACATCAAGAGTACATCTAAAGTATTGTGGAATCAACACATTTAGAGGAAAAATGTATTTATTAGCTGTTATAAAATGATCAAAAGTATGGTGCGGGTTTATGATTTTCCGTCTGTAGATGCATTGTCTGAAAAAATCAAGTAGGCTAAATTATAACGGCAAACGCAGTGTCATATGAAGTGCAACGTAAAGGCCACTATCAGTGATTTGTAAATCAGAAAAATCGGAAAAATCATCAACAAGAATAGTCTTTTAAAACGACAACCATCGTTTAGCGAGGAGTTAACTAATAGTTGGTGTGCGTGGCGGATTTAAGGAAAAGGGCACTGTCAGCAGCTTAAGGTGGGGGCCCTTTCGTGTTGTGAGTAAGCGCAGTTTCTCTCAGTTCTATGCAACTAGGAGGTGTCTTTGAGGGGCCCTGAGAGCAAATTTTAGGGGGCCCTGTCAGGCAGTGTGTACCACTGCTGAACTCTTAAATCCGCCACTGTTGGTGTGAATCCTTGAGATCATAGGAAGTAGGGAAACGTCTCGTATAAGAGAGATATAGTTTTAGGCATCAACCATACTCATGAATCAACCTTTAAGTTTGAAATACCACGGGGTTGGAAACGCCCGCCTTTATACAGCCATCCCATCCGTCATGGTGCGGCTCCCCCCCCCTGTTCAGCAATGTAGAACGTTGTGGGTAGTTTTTCAATCAAATAGATTTCTAAATATTTTAACCAAAGTCCATTGCACAGAGATAACAAAATTCAACTTACAGGAAACAGGTTTTTAAAACAACGCTTGTCACTACGAGGCAATGAATGAAGTATGAACTCTTATGGCGCAGTCAATAGCTTTCATTCAACAAAGTGTATGTAGAATACACACCCCCTGAGTTTTGTGTGTATAATATGTGATACCTAGAATACACAAGATCAGATTCTGTCAATGCATGTACAGTACACCCCGAACTGTGCCCTTGGTGCCTGAACCTATAGTGTGTCTTAGCGGGGCATTGTACACATAATGAGCCTCTATCAAGACCATGGGTCAGATCATCACATTAGCATTTCAATGAACTGAGAGTTAGCCACTGTGGCTGTGGGTGGGCTGTCATCCAATCAAAAGTTTTGTTTCTGGCTGCTTAGGAACTGATTTCTAGTAGGTATTACATGTCCTTAATTCTTAACATAGTTGGAACTTTGTACTGCACATGAACAACCACCCAACTCTGTGCATGACTGTGAAATTCTGCCAATCATTTGCTTGCTGAGCACATATGCTAGAGTAACTTGTAATGTTGTGGCTTTTATCCCCCCGAACTTTAACACATCTTCGATGAAAAAAACAATCAGATTTTTTGCCATACTGTAACAAGTATGGTATCCTAACATACCTGCAAATGTTACGAACAAAAGCAACCTAACATGGACAAAATCGGATTGTTTTAGTCATTAGTGTCCCGTGTTGGACACTTACTATTACACGTAATGTAAATGGAGTTTGTATCATTGAAAACTGCCCGTTTTCTCCTTCATTTTCAGATTCAGTCAATTCTTCAGTTGGAAAAGGTAACATATTAGAATTCTACAGGCTTATTCTCACTTTTAAGCTTATTCCTCCTGCAAATTTCATATTTTGACTCTTCGGAAAAATCCACTGATAATATCTTTAATGATGGCAATAAGACCTGTGTTTTGGTTCCTTTAACCTCGCACTGTGTTAATTTGAAACAGCCCAAATTCCTCTCACTCCAACCAGTCATCATGGCCTTACAACACACGCTATCTCAGAGGATGCATTAAGTTCACCCACAATGCACCCGTTTTGGAAATTTCCCCTCAATATATCATGTGATGCCAGCATGGGATTTCCAAAAAATCCCATTCTTAAAGGGGGACCTGTCATGCAAGTATTTGTGGCGCTTTCGACGTTACTTGTGTATTTTATAAGTTGATCACCCTTTCCAGTTTTGGATTATATCATAAACAACATTGTATTAATATAAAGCCATTTTCTATGTAAATAATATATAAGGTACTTTATGCACTTGTCAATTTCAAACCCGGCCCTGGGGGGTCCCGGGACTACCGGGGCTTAAGCCGGGAATGTACATTTTGCTGCCGTGACACCCCCGCCTTTATCCCCGCTAAAGTAGCACGAACTCCCGGGTAGCCGGGCGTACATTTTTTGTACAATCCCCCGCTATGGTCCCGGCCCCTACTACCGGGCTTCGGTGTGACATCCCCGTCTATTCTCTCTCGGAATGGGGGCGGGACTTGCTTTAAAGGTCCTAGGAAATGCAAATAGAATTGATGTGGTTTGTGTCAAGTCTCAAAGGAGGGGCTGGAAAAGCATTCAATATTTGAGTTGTTGATTACATCAATTTGGGTGCTATTGATTTTGAGAGAGTAATAGAAAAATTCAGGTGACTGGTGTGAAATCTATTCATGACACTGATTGAAAATCACTAATGATGCTACTACTGATTGTCACTGGTAGTGTATTCTTTTTTTTTTTCTGGGCCCTGTTTATTGGAATGGATGTCCCCTAAAAGATTTGGAGTATGTTTATCATCTCATTTCTGGGACCTTTAACAAAACTCGTACAATCCCGGCTCGTTCCCGGCTAATGCGACAACAGGTCCTAGCTAATAAAACCAACTACAATTTTGGATCGCCGGAGGTCAGAACCAAGAGCAGAATTTCATTCACCACAATCGGAAATTATGTTGAGAAACAAACCTCGTTTAGTTGGTTTGTTTAAAAAAAATCACATTATCCACAGCGATATCTGACCATTAAACGTAGCAGAGTAATATCTAAAACCCTGCATCATATCTGCCAACGGAAACTTCAGCCAAACAACAAGATCATCATGGTGATTGTCGTTTTGTCGGCCTACTCTGTAATAGTGACTTCTTAATTGCTATTTAAACTTAAATATACATGTATGCCCATGCCGTACTTTGTCAGTGGGTATCAATATATTGCGACCCTCGTTGGTAATTTCTTGTGATTCAGTTGATATTAATTTTTTAAAACATTTTTTATGTTTTTCTGCCGATTTTACGTTGAAAATATCGATCCTCGGATTAGTTGATATCTCGTCCGTGCGACGACATGGAAGAGATCGGACTGCAATGGTAGCTATATAAAATGGTGATATACTACAGATTTGACGGGCGATACTGCTCACTGATAGCCTGGTTTTATATGGTGTGACACATGCGTTAAAGTCCCCGTTTATGTCCCGGCGGAGCCGGGAAAAGTTTTTGTACCTCCCGGCTTAAGTCCCAGCTATCATCAATGATTGTCCCGGCAGGGCGGGGACAAGCTAACGTACATTCCCGGCCAAGTCCCGGCTAACATCCCGGCTTGCGGGGCAATACTTTTTTGTACATGCCCGGATATGTCCCGGCATATACCCCGCTTATGTCCTGGGACCCCCAGGGCCGGGATTGAAATTGACAAGTGCATTAAAAGATGTTGTTGTCTTTGAATGGCATCATATTATAGGCTACTGCATCATTGATGCTCTGGTTCATTTAGGCGTGTTGCTATATTGAATGAAGCTTGGCCGCCATCCTCTGATAGTACTTTAACAATCACGCAAGCTCATTGAAAACCGGCAGCCCGACACGTGCTCAATGAAAATTTGGTGTAAACAGATTGATGCGATCGCTGCACACTGGTAACACTGCCCAGATTTCCCATTGCAAATTACATAGGGGACGGCTTGAAAACCGTATATTTCAAGTCAAATCGAAAAGCATCCAGAACTTGAGATTATTGTGTAAGTAATCTTAGCTTCTTTCTCACGTTATATTTTGTTTGGTATGCGGTAAATTATGGGCCGGTTTGGGCACAATATATAACCACCATATCGCGTATAAAGTGTTAAAAAGACGCACCAAATAGCTTCAATTGCAACTTGATTTTTTAAAAATCTTCAGCTTCTGAGGCACATCCCCCCTCAGACACCCCCCCTGGCGCCGCTAACGCGGCGCGATGGCTGCTTCGCAGCCATATTACTCGCGGGAAATCTTGACTACCTTGCCGGGAAAAGGTATAACATTAAAGCTCTTTCAGAGTTCTCTGTTATCAACCATATTCCAGATACTTTTTTTTGGGGGGGGGGGCGGGGCTTGGATCTAGGTCAAGGGGCTAGGTCAATATGTGTGTGTGATAAATCAGAGTATGAAAAAGTGACCCTTCTGTATCAGCTCGGTAATTAAAATGGCAATGTATTACAAATGCAATTTAGCTTAAAAACATAGATCAGGGTTTAAACTCGGACCATTCTGGACCATATATCAGGTCAATAGAGGACGTAGTTTTTACAATTAAAAATAAATGCATTTACATTGAGGTTTTGGACTACACTACTGGAAACAACTTGTTTTTGGTTTGGCCTTAACCAATACACAAATTCATGGGGCTATAGGCCTATTCCCTAACATCATTTTTGAAAAAACAAAAAACTACATACTGGGCAATCACTGCCAACAAAAAAGGAGGGTTGTATTATTTTCTTGTTAGATCTAGGTTGTCTGTTACTGTTAAGCTTAATAGTAAGGGACATTAGGATATGGGGGAATGACACCTTAGCATGCCTGCCATTTATGCTTGTACCGTAAAGTGGTTTCATCTCAAATCTCAGTGCACAAACTCAACCACCAGACCACTGGAGTAAGTCACAGCATCCTTGATGCTCCGTTATTTTAGGCATATTAATTTATTATTTATTTAGGCCCTATTTAATTATTGGTCTTATTATTTATTGGATTTATTTAGGCCATAATTTATTTCTTACAAACTAACCGACAACGATTCCGTCATTGCTGTGTAAGCGGCAAAATTAACTAATGCAACCCTAATCAATTCAGAAAAATAATACACAAAACTAAGCTTGTTCGCCAGACGCACGCGACGCTCCATGAACCTCATATCAATTATTAATCACTCAAAACACGTGCGAAAATTTCACTCAAATTGATCAGAAAAACGTATGTAATTGTATCAATTTATCTGTTTTAGCATCACATTTAATTTCGATCCATAGTCAATCGGACGTAGTAGATTTATTTGACTATTGGTTGTAAATTGAACGATATTGTGACCACCCGATGAGAATGGGGAAATAATAAAAGTAACTTGAATCCCCGCTTGAATGTCGAGCATTTCCACAGGAACCCGCCCACATGTTAGAGAATTCGGAAGCAGCTCTTCATCGTGTTCCCGTTTTTAATTATTTGGTTATTTGGTCTTAAAAATGCAATATATGGAAAAGGTAAATATATGAGATAGGTTTTGAAAATAAGAGAAGTAATCGGTGATGTTTTATTTTATTTATTTTTTTTTAAATAATGATTAGCAGCTGGTTCAAGTAAATTAAATTTTACCCCGATTTCACCCCAAAAACCAATCTTGGATAGCTCAGTGGGTAAGTCTAGCCTCCAACCCAATTTAGGAGTGTAATTTGATTGTTGTATACTATAGGGCGTTATGAAATATATAATATTTTTGTGGTGTGTTATTTGCAAGCAAGGTCGTCTGTTTGTGTACAAGCCTACTAAGGCTAGAATTAAAAGACGATGCTGAAATAAAAAATAGCGGTATATGTGGTCCGGAAGGTCACCGGACTAGACCCGCGATGGTGATTAGTGGCGCGGCGGTATGGTAAGTGTATGAGCGGGTGTTACCTATTTTTCATACCGCTTATCGGATCGGCTAAACATGTCATGATGCCCTGGCTCATTTCGGAAAATCGCCTGAACGACATGGACGGTTGACTGGTTTAAGGTTTCGGTCATGAATTGGGTGGGGACAAGCAATATAGTTAGGCGCATGTACTGGCTAGTTGTTTCTACTCGTTTTCCATACTAGGTTCTCAGCGGTCCACCATGGTGGATTAAGTACCTATTGTAGTGGGAGCTGGAAAACGAGTGGAGTTGTCCAAAAACGAGTACTTTTATTTCACAGTGTATATATCTTGCTTCTGTTCAAATCCTAGATAAAGTTGCCATGACACTGTGGAGATATGGTTTCATAAAATTGAACATCAAGAGCAAACAAGGATTTTAAGAGAAGTATTGGTTAGTGAAGGAAAAAGAAACAGTGACTTGGCATGTAAATATGATTTTTAAACCTTCTAATTTCAACATTTCAAAAGTTATCAAATCTCCCAAATGATATTTTTTATTTGTCCTGCCTTCAATAGAAAAGGTCAAATAATAGAATATTGTATTCACTGTCAGTCAAGCTTAGAACTCTCACACTTTCATCGGGAGTGGTGCTGACTTTCTTCAGGGAAAATTTAAACTAAGAAAAAACATTAGATGCCTCTTACCTATGGTGTAGAATATCTCTGATGATGCTCCCTCATATTCTTTCTTTTAAGGGGAGGCATGTATATTTTGGTGATATATGTTATATGGGATTGAATGAAGTGATTGCTCAAATTTGATAGTATATATGTAAAAAAATCATTGATAATTGAGCATTTGTGTAGGTATCTATGTTGGGCCATGAAGACAAGACACCCATTTTAATTGGCAAGGTATACACATTTGGAATTCAGCGCAGCCCTAGAAAACTTATTATGGTCTGATTAAATAATTGTTGGACAGAAATCCAACACACGCGCATGTGGGGACTGTGTGAGCCAGGAGGAACATCACACCTTGTTTCGCAATTGCTGATTGAATGAATTACGTGCAGCGTGTGATTGCGCTTACTCGAGCGTGTGCGTGATCACCTGTCCAAGTAATGTTAAATTCTCCTGTTAGAAACATACAGTATGCAAAGAAGAAAATTGGAACCCAGACATTGTAGACATTCCAAAGCCACCTGTGCTGTGACAAACGGGGGAATTGTCAATATGGCCTAAGACCCCAAACATGGATACTACAAATAATGCTTTTATTTGGAGCAATAGTTGTATTATAATCGCTGTCAAAAATTATGGCAAGCTGAACACATGAAATGTATTATGCAAAATTAAAGCACGTAATAGGCGCATGCCTCGCGACCAATTACAAATCGTCTGTGATGCTTGTCAAAAACTTATTTGTGCTTCCGGGTGGCACACATCACGCTCTGTGTGTACCTAATCTTGCCTGAGAAATTCTGGCTGCGGTATAGTTTTTAATTGAGAAAAGAAGAATGGTTTATAGTTATGATAACACAATGTGGTGCAGTTGGATCAGGCTCTTCGCCTCATAGCATAAGGGGTGGGGAGTTGCAAGATCCGCTGTCACATTGTGTTGTTGAATTGGGCAGGAATGTCCTTCCTTGACTCTCTCACCCAAGGGATAAATGCGGGTACCTAAACATATGCAGGGAATGCAAAACAGATTAGCTGTGCAGGAGGAGTGGTAACCCCCCCCCCCACAGCAACATTATATGATGGAGGCAAAACGCCAGAGACAGAATATGGGAAACTTGCCTGTGGGCGGACTTTTATATTTTTACATATATCAGCAAAACTAGAGGGTGTTTGAATCAATCCCATGATGCATAGGCACTGTGACTTTACCATAATGTACTAAACAAATCCCCTAAGTACTAACACTTTGTGCTGGGCTAAAATGAGCATTAAGGTCAGGGTGCTGTGTGTTAAGATAAGATTTTTTACTGTGATCACATGACCCTATTGAGGTGAAATTTCCATAAACTGTTGCATTGTGGGATTTGACTCACAAAACACCCTCTGAGCAGCAACTAAATAGCATGGTTACTGTTTCATTAAAGGGAAGTGATTAATAATTAAATGCTTCGTCAATGATGGTTCATTTGAATGAATAAACTCTGGGAAATACTTCAATGACTTCCCAAAAAGTTTCTCTTCCTGTTTTTACAAGGGGCCACATTGAAACCATTAGGGTGCAATTGTATGTGAACGGGGTAAATGAGAGATCCAGCTGACCAATTAAAGTTGTGATTTGATTGGATTTAATTCAGGCTGGTAGGATAGAATACTTCCCTTTAGTTCTTGTCATCTGTGTGTTTCCCAAACTTAGGAAAGTTGTTTGTAGTAAGACAAAAAAAAAAAATAAAAAAGTGCTTTGCATTGCTGTAATTGGGTGAATAAAAACTGAGGCATACGCTATGATGGCCAATGCGTGTATTGTAGAATAACCACATGTGTAGGAATAACCACATACATCATGTTTGTTTACACCTTGGCCAATCATTGTGGCTCCATAGTCTGAGTAGGTAAACAATTCTACCTCAGGCCTTGGAGTGAGGAAAACCAAAAGTTGCATGGTTAAAACTCTTTTTTATCCCCCTGGCTTGAAAAGCAGTAGGGGGATTTTACGATAGCGCACATGTCCGTGTGTATGGGCGTGTGTGGGTGTTCCAGTTTGGTGAGGATTTGGGGAGGTTTCCATATGTATGTATGTGTGTGTGTGTTCCAGTTTGGTTAGGTTTTCGTTAAAGTATGTTACTTAAAGTATGTTAAGTGCTACAGTGGATTGTGGATAAAACTTGTTGGCATCATGGTTGCAAGATAAACCCTAATTAAAAACTAAGACAAAGTGAAGTTTACTTGTGAGATCTTCTGAGATCATCTGAAGTATGTAGTGAGTTGCGGTGAAATTTCCATTTGTGCAAAACTGAACTCTTTGCGCTTTGCCCAAAGTTTGTGAAACTAGGTTGTTTTTTCAGAGTCATTAGTGTCATTAACTAGCTTAATTGGGTAGGTCTGTGACATTCATTGTGAAGTATAATGTGGTTATCTCTAGGCACAGCACATTTTTAATAAGAAAAGATATAACTTCATGTTACATCAGAACATATGTTGATATTGTTTAGACTCCTTCACAGTCTATACTTTGTTTCACCTCGTTGTGGCAGAGTGGACACCCAAGTGCTGGCACCGCACCCAAGTGTGCCCGTAATTATAAGCAAGAACAAGACAGCAATGCAAAACGTGTGTGACTGCTGCATGTTCCCACTGCCATGAAGAGGTTGAACAGACTATAGCAGGTCATGGTGACACCCCATCAGCATGATAGGTAACTGACTGCCAAGGGCTGAAAGGTATTAAAGGTCCATGGTCTGATCGCTAATAGCCTCGACCCCAGAACACCAGATTTTACCGGAAGTGGTCAAAATTTTGGTATCTCAAGAAAGCTACTCTTTCTCATTTACCCTCTGAAATCTTAGGGCTAAAGGATGTTTGGTTTGGATGTTATGAGCGAAAATGTGCCCCATTTTGGTCGACCAATATTCATTTTAAACAGTACTCTATGGAGATTACAAAAATCACATTTTTAGTTCTCACATCAAAATTGATTGAAATATCGGCGCAAAACTTTACAGATGTGTTGGGGTGAAGGCCGTTCTCTCAAGATTAAAACTTCATATAATAAATAGGCGGTCATCACCTCCTCATCCCAGACGTCCTAAAAAAAGTTGAGAATTTTGTATATCATCTGAACATTAACATTAGTAATACATGTAAATTTACAAAATAAAAAAAGAAAAACGTAAAAAAAATAAAAAATTCAAATTTTGTATTTTCTCCCATAAAAGATAGAAATCATAGCAGAGTGGCCTATTGGGACCATGGGAACCAAGATTTGCTCATACAACACAAAACTTGCAAGGTGGGATCAACTCAAAAAAGTTGTGAATCAGCTTTTCTCAATAATAATCTAGTAAACAAATGAACAAAAACAAAAGGTGTTGGAATCACAAAATGCCCTTAAGCATAGCAGCATATATGAGACCCTAATTACCATAATCTTGAGGGTGTTTGGTCTGAAATGGATCAAATCTGAAAAACATGCAAGGGTTGAATTGTTAACAATAATGATCTTTACCCACCATCTACACTACAAGCATTCATGTATAATATTGAGGCTCCGGACATAGCAAGCACATCATATTATCATTAAACCTACACAAGTTAATTGACCAAAATGTGTCTCATTGATGAAATGCTAAAAAATGATCTTCCTGTGAGTGACCAAGGAAGTACAGGCATAATCGTATATGGGGTATTAATATAGGAACATTATCTAAAATAGTGGTTAGATTTTAAAGGTTGCTTTTGTGATCCTGGCACCTTTAAGGCACTAGGTGATTTGCTAAATCAGAAAATCGAAAAAATTTATACAAATCAGATTTGCATGTCTGTAAACAAGTATCAAGGTGTAATCTTACAAGTTGATAAGACCAAAAGCAAACTAATAACAACAAACATCGAACAATCCAGTCATTCTACAGTGGCGTAACGGGCTTGCCGCTCTGAGGGGGCAAATTTCCCAGTCTTGGGAAATTTTCCCTCTCAGGGAGGGTCAAAAGGCCAATCATACACTGAACTGATTTCATTTACACCAATTGTTGAGAAACATATGCATTTCCCTTATGAGAAGTGGAATGCCCAAATACATAATTACACCCTAAAAGAGAAATGGTTCGCGACCAGTGACCCCAGGTCACACACCTGTCGACCTTAGCTCTTCCTCAATTCCGTTTGACGCCCAGTTCAGAACGCGTGTTAACGCAGCCTCTGTCTATTTAGCAGCCGAAAATTAATTGAGATTTTGATACTGGATTAGTTGTCTCATACGGAATACTCTATTACTATACCAACTATCTGAATATATACGGATTATATTACTGGATTATAAGCTCATCGCGAATAAAACGGGAGAGACTTTTCCGCCGTCGGATGACTCTTGTTTGGATCCTTTTTTTCCGCCCTTGCGGTCATGTGATATGGTAGCGGGAAATAAGGTAAACAAAGGCAGACATTGACGCACGTGTTGCCTGCTTTGGATGCCTCCTTTGACTATAGGGGCGCGGGGGGCAAGCCTTCGGGGCCTACCCCTGCGGGGACCAGTACCCGCCGCCGACTGCCTTATCAGGCTACGCTTGATTCCCCGTACAGTGGCTTTACCCGCCCCAGTCGAAGCGCGACTGCGGGGTGGGACAGCCTGGCATTTTGGTCTTTCGACCGCGGACTTCCGCTTGCGGGAGCCCCTAAAGGCTTATTAGTCACACCGCGCCTCCGCCGTCGGCTGCCCGCAGCAGCAGGCACCAGGTGCTGTCGGGGCTGCTTATGACACGCTTTCGAGCGCGGCAGTTGCACCGCTGCTGCAGCAGTTTGGCTCCCTTCTGGGCGCCGCTCGGAAGTGCAGCGGTGGTTAAAGCCTGGGGTACGGGCCGGGGGGCACGGCGGTGTACCCGTCCACTAACCTTCGGCTTACGTGCAGGGGACTTGGGGGTGTCGTCCCCACGCCTTCTCGGACTGTACCTCTTCAGGGTCGGGCTGGGTGGAGTCGGCCCCATGGCGTTCCTGCGGCCCAGCCTACGCCAGTTGGCTTGGTCCCAGAGGGGGGATCTGGTGTCGACGCCCAGGTGGCGACGCCTGGCCGCCGCATCAATCCGCTCGTTAGTTGCACCGTCCTCCAAGGACTCCCCTACCGGCCCGCAGGACTTCGATGTTTCGCCCCCCCCCGAGAACAGAGATGGTGGGATGGACTCGGGGGGCTGGAGGGAGAGTCACGTGGGTGATGCTCCTTCGCAGACATCGAAGTCCGCGGCGGCAGCTTCGGGCCGAAGGAGGAGGTTGATTCTCTCCAACGATGGTGAAACACATTAGAAACAGGCGCGGCTGCAGCACAGGGGGAGCACTCTGAACGTTCGACATCCTTGCCTTGCGCGGCCCCGAGAGGCGTCGCGGAGGAGGGACAGCTCAATTTGGGCTTCCCTATCCTCCTCCGGAACGTGTCCAGGCATTGACGCTTCCCACAGACGTAGGTTTACTGTGGAAGCGCTCCGGGGAGGTCAATCAGAAGCTCTAGTCGTTACCCGGGTGATGGACTGAAAACTTTCGCCAGGGCGTTGAGAACTGTTGAAGGCGACTTTGACTCCTTCCTGAGGAATCCAACCATAGATCTGACTAGCAGCCAAGTTTGCCAACGGGCAAGGCCGCCCAACGACTGGATTCTCCCCCTTTTGGGAGGACCAGTTGAGCACTGGACCTGGCGCGTGACATAAGGCGTCAGGATAGGAGCTTCTCTATGGTATCGCCAAGCGACATCAGATCCTGGTGGGCGAGGGTGGAAGTTTTTCTCATCGGAAGCCTCCGATGATTTGACTGTCCTAGCCTCGCCAGTGACTCGGCAGACGGAGCCTTCGTCAATGTGTTTGGCGCGTCGCCTCAGCTTCCTGCGACGCGAGGATGCCTGCTTCACTCTGCGTACCCTGAGCGCCGATCTAGCATCGGAGGTCTCTAAGGACCAAGCCCGAGTCACGGGACGTCCTCTTCGGAGGTTCGGTTCAGTGATTCACTGCTTGCCTCAGCAGAGCGTGTAGAGTCGGAGCAGGCACTCAAGGGGAGGCTCAGGCGAAGATCTCCTCCCGGGGGGGGATCTTCGGTAAGAAGAAAGAAGAAGCGCTCGCGCGTCTTCTTTCCAGCCGTGCCGGACAAGGCAGGCGAAGTCGAACCGCCCAGCAACCCAAGAAGCCCGTAGCCCCGGCAACTTCTACTCAGAAGCACGGGCCAAGACGAAGGCTCGTCCCCCTCCAAAAGCAAGGCGCCTGGGAAGGGGCAGAAGTCTTCGTTTCCTGAGGGCACGGCGGCAGCGGGGTCTCTCCTTCGGAGGGAACTTCCACATCCGCGGTGGGCGGCCGCTTAAGTCTCTTTGTGCGGGAATGGCCAGCCATTTCTCTCGCACCTTGGGTGCTGAGGGTGTGGAGACGGGGGGGGGGAAGTCTTTTTTTGCGTCGTTATTGGTTGGAATATTTATTAGGGTACCGAAATAGAGTTCCCGAGTTCACCCCCAGCGACGTCAGGCAGAGAACCTACCCCGCTTCCGGGGGAGCCGAAGAACCAAATTCTTCTGGCCTAGGTCTCGGCGCTCTTGGCAAAAGGCGCCGTCTCCCCGGTCGACACCCATCCTTCAAGGAGGGGTTTATGGTCGCGTTCTTTGGCTCCAAGAGGGACCGGGGGATTGGCGTTAAAATCATGAAAACTGAAGCCGTTTTTTGAATCAGTTCATCAGGCCGAAAAAGTTCAGGATGGAAAATCTCGCGTCAATCCTGCGCTTGTACCTTGAAGGGGAGCTGGGCGACGTCTTTGGATCTGAAAGACGCCTACCTATACGTCCCAGTCGCACAATCCGACCGACGCTGGCTCCGTTTTCAAATCGAGGGCCAGTCGTACGAGTGGACGTGCCTCCCTTCGGACTCTCCACCTCTCCCGGGGTCTTCACGATCGTGAACCGGGAAGTGGGCGCCTTCCACAGGCGTGTCAGGGGGTCAACCTATGCATGTACCTGGACTACTGGTGATACTACGGTCGTCGACCCAGGCGCGGCCGCAATGGTTCAGTCGTCCCGTTAGGTCGTGTGTGGTTGGGTTTTATTGTCAACTTCGACAATCGAGCCTACCCCCTCTCAGGATCCTGAGGGATATGGGGCTCGCGCTTTGCAAACTGCTTTCGGGCCATGCAGAGAGAACCGACGGTCCGAGCGGGTGGATGTCTTGTTCAGAATGCGACGTCCATGGCGGGCTTACGCAGGCCCCCCGGCTCGGAGACTGGTTAGCCTTCTCGGCTTGATGCCAGTCTCGTCCGACCTGGTCCCAGGCTGTCGCCTTCATATGAGGATGCTTCAAATGCACCCCGGGCGGCACTACAGGCCGCTCAAGCACCCAGATTTCCCGTCTGATCCCTATCAATGCAGGGCTCCGGGGAAACACCTGGCCCATGGTGGTCTCAACCGCCCCAACCTGACTCAAGGAATCTCTTTCCCTGCGCCTTCCGTCGATATGTTATCACGGCGGACGCGTCGAAGTCGGTTGGGGGGGTTTCACCCTAGACCTATGTGCCTCGCGGACGTGGTCCCGGACCGGGGCTCAGGCCCATGTCAATGCTCGAGCGTGGGCAGTGTACGTACCATAGTCACTTCGCGGCGGGCGATGTGCTGGTGAACTCCAGGGTCCTAGTACAGGCGGACAACTCCACCGTGTGGCCTACATCAACAAACCGGGCGGGACTCGGTCCGAGTCATGTGTCTCGGACGCCATGCGAAGAATAGCGTGATGTCGGGACCGGGCCATCACGTTGTTCGCAGTACACATTCCGGGGGCCGTCAATTTTCTTGCGACGATCTGTCTCGCGGCGGGATGACGGCCTCGGAATAGATACTGGCAGAAGATGTTGTGCGGGAGATCTTCGAGAGAGATTATGTTCCTCAGATCGACGTGTTCGCCTCGAACCTGAGACACCAGCTCCCTCTGTACTGCACCCGGAATCACGACACGGGTGCTTACGCAGTCGACGCTCTGGGGATAGACTTGGACGGGGTTCACGGGCCTATGCCTCCGACGATCCGATTTGTCTACATCGCGTGGTCGTGTAGTTTCGAAAATGGGCGGGAGGCGTGCCGTGGTAATCCTCATCGCTCCCTTTGGCCGAAACAACTTTGGTTTCGTCCAATTGTGGATCGCTTGGCGGCTCTGCCGCTGCGTATACAGGGACCGTCCGGAACCTAGTGTCCCTTCCGGACGGAGGGAGCACCAGTCTGTCGCTAGAGCAACTACTAGCGTTGAACTGCGGGCCTATCCGGCCTAGCGATTGCCGAGGATTCTGGCTTTTCCAGAGGGCATGCCTCGATCTAGCAGCTGGAAGAAGAAAGTCCACCATGGACGCTTACTCTAAGCGTCTTGGACCTACTTCCGCTGGTTGTGAGCGACGGAGAGGTGGTGTCTCCGATAGGGCGGCATCTGTAGCCGAGACGTGACTTTCTCAATGATCGCTTCGATAGCGGGCTTGAAACTTCGATGTTAGAAAATACAAGTCCGCTATGTAGCGATCCATAGGGTTTTCGACGACGGATCTACCATTAATGACGATTTTGGCTCGATCCGTCTCCTCTAGAGGGGAGGTTTAATACACGACCTCCGGCCAAGAAGACGGTCCCTCCCTGGGACCTTACGACTGTCTTAGACTTTTAGTGAAGCCCCCCGCTCGAACCAATGGATGAGGCATCACTAAAACATGTCACCATAAGACGAAGTCTTTCTGGTCATCTCGGCCTCTGGGAGACGATGATCGGAGTCAGAATATCTGTATATGTCAGCAGTCCGAGGATCCTATTAGGGAACCAGGGTAAATTGTTAGTAAGGCCGGATTTGCTGGCAAAGAACGAGTCATCATCATTCCGACAACCAACAATTATGTCCCGGATGATTGCCTTTCACTCTTCGGTGCGGGAAGATCGCCTGGGGTGTCCCGGTTGCTGAGCCCTCGAGTACTATAAACCTAAAACTAGTCGCTTCAGGGGCTAAACGAAGAATAGTTGTATTTTACACACGCTTCCCCCCATGGGTACGCGTTCAAAAGCGGGACAATTGCTAGACGGATTAGCGCTGTAATTAATGATTCAAACGCGGTGATAGGAGCTTCACATTCACAAGCTCGAGCCCATTCGGTTCGTAATATCTCGTCTTCATGGGCTACCACCGCGGAATCAGGATTGCCGAAATCTGCGAGGCTTTGTCGTGGAGGGCCCCCACCACCGTTTTCGTCAGTGTACTACAGAAACGTACAAACCCTCAAGAGACGTGCGAGGGCACTGCTGCAGAAACAAAATAAAAAACTCAACTTCACTATACATAAAGTCTCCTATCCGGAGCCGACTGTGACGATCCGCCTCGGAGTATTACGTTGTCAGGTGAGCATCTTTGTCCCCGATTTTTATGTTAATGCCTTAGGCTTTCGCAATGTAACTTTATTTTTAGTGTAGGTCTGCCTTTGGCTACACTTTGTTGGCTGCTCTGAAATATCATGCTCCACCTTTGGGAGACTTAATCCAAGTCTTCCACAGATTTGTAATTTTGATTTTAAAATATTCATTCAAACGGGGGGTATGCATAGGGGTCAGTCACACATTGGGTGCTAAGGAAAATCAGTTCAGTGTAATGATTTATTCAAAAAACCACATTTGTTTATAATCATCTAACTGAGCTGATTTCCTTCACAATGTGACTTCCCACTTCCAGGCCCGCCTCACAGCATGATATGTACGGCACGTCCGTTGGGGCTGAGCCAAAACGGATTAAGGAAGAGCTAAGGCGACACAGGGTGTGACCTGGGGGTCACTGGTCGAGGAACATTTTCTCTTTTAAGGGTGTAATTATGAGTCACCCGCTCCTCTGTACTGCCACCCGGACTAACGACCGGCCCCCACCCCGTGCGAGAACCGCACCAGGCGACGCTCGGGCGATGGACTGGTCGGGGTTCACGGCGTATGCCTTCCCGCCGATTCCGATTTCTACATCGCGTGGGTTCGAAAATCGGGCGGGAAGGCGTGCCGGGTTTCATTCTCATCGCTCCCTTTTGGCCGAAAACCTTGGTTTCGTCCGATGGTGGATCGCTTTGCGGCTCTGCCGCTTGCGTCTACCGGACAGTCCGGACCTAGTGTCCCTTCCGGACGGGAGGAGCACCAGGTCTGTCGCTGAGCACCTTAGCGTTGACTGCGTGGCCAGTATCCACCGGGCAGCGATGCCGAGATTAGGCTTTTCGCAGAGGGCTGCCTCGCTCATATCAGCTGGAAGAAGGAAAGTCCACCATGGACGCTTACTCTAAGCGTCGTGGACCCTACTTACGCTGGTGGTATTTGTGTGAGCGACGAGCTGGTGTATCGACTCGGGCATCGCCGAGATCGCTGACTTTATCACTGATCGCTTCGATAGCGGGCTTGCTTGATTGAAACTTCGACTGTTAGATAGAAAACTACAAGTCCGCTATCTTAGCGATCCATAGGGGGTTCGAACCCGACGGGGGATCTACCATCTATGACGATGGCTCGATCCGTTCTACTCTAGAGGGGATGTTTAACACAAGACCTCCGGCCAGGAGGACGGTCCCTCCCTGGGAAAGCTTAAATACTGTCTTAGACTTTTTAGTGAAGCCCCCGTTCGAACCAATGGCTGAGGCATCACTAAAACATGTCACCAGTAAGACGGTCTTTCTGGTCGCTCTCGCCTCTGGGAGACGATGATCGGAGATCAAGATTCCTCTATGTCAGCGTCGAGGGATTCTGTCTCGGGACAGGGGCAAATTGTTCTTAAGGCGGACTCTGGCAAAGAACGAGTCATTCTCATTCCGACACTCAACCATTATCTTTACCCCGGATTGCATGTCCACTCTTCGGTGCGGGAAGATCGCCTGGGGTACTGTCCGTTGTGCACTCGAGTACTATAAACATAAAACTAGTCCGCTCAGGGGCCCGAACGACTCTTGTTTCTTACACACGCTTCCCCCCATGGTCGCTTGTCAAAAGCGGGACAATTGCTAGGGGGGGGGGATGGTTAGCGCGCTGTGGTAATAATGATTCCAACTCGGTGATAGGAGCTTCACAAGCTCGAGCCCACTCGGTTCGTAATATCCGTCGTCAGGGCTACGCCGCGGCATCAGTATGCCGAAATCTGCGAGGCTTTGTCGTGGAGGGGACCCACAACGTTTTCGTCAGGTGTACTACAGAAACGTACAAACTCCTCAAGAGGACGTTGCGAGGGCACTGCTGCAGACAACACACTAAAACTTCAACTTCACCATACATAAAGTCTCCTATCCGGTGCCGACTGTGACGCCGCCTCGATTATTCCGTTGTCAGGTGAGCATCTTTGTCACCGATTATGTTAATGCTTTAGGCTTGGCATAGGTTACTTTATGTTTAGTGTAGGTGCTGCTTGACTGCACTTTGTTGGCTGCTCTGAAATATAATGCTCCACCTCCGACGAGGTGAGTAGTCTGGTGTTGATTGAAAATATTCATTCAACGGGGTTAATGCATAGTTTCAGTCAACATTGGAACAGGAAAAATCAGGCTTCAGTAGATGATTTCATAAAACATAATGTGTTTTTGAATAATTTTTCCCCAGTCAGAGGGCTAAAAAATGGCTGATTTAGCATGATTGTGCAATTTTTTTCCCGCCAAAGTCGTCAGGGAGGGCACATGACCCCCCCCACCCCCGCCTGTTAGCCACTGCATTACTCTCTCTATGGACACTTATTACACACACTAATTAATGGAAATTCATATGCTTTAAACACTGCTGTTTTCTTCCTTTTCTGGCAAGTAAATTAACGTATAAGAATTCTACAGACTTAATGCTGTGCTTTAAGCTATTCATGCAGTTTTAAATATTTTGACTTTCGGGGAGATCAATGATAGTGTCTTTCTGTGTTGTTTATGGTCACTAGATATTCTTTAATAAAAAAACCTTATTTCCCAAATCCAGTTGTTTCAGATGCTGCATTTTGATGTTTTGAGTGAATGTAGTATCACCCACCCCATAGGCCACTGTGTTGTAATTTCTGTGCTCTTTATGGACAGAAAATATAACCTGAATATTAAGAGGTTTTGTTTTTTGTAGATCAATCTACACATAGAATAGGCACCATGACTATACTAGTATTAGATGATACACAAAACTTAAATTATTTATAGCAAGTGGGATGAGCTGTAGATCATTTATGCCACTTAATATAAAGTTTATTAAAAAAATTTGATATTTTTTGAGCAAGCGTAAGACCTTAGAGCTTGTCCTATTGAATACTCTAAAGTAAAGTCATTTTAAGGGAATCATCTTTCATTGATATTATTTGCTTTTTTTTTTTAAGCCAGATGATAAGTCAAAGAAGCAATTTTTCAACAGTGGTTTAGGATTGTTTGTATTTGAGAAAGTACATAGTCGTGTAACTTCAGTAAATGATTTCAAAGCGACTATTAAAAAAACAGAAAGTTATAATTGTCTGTCCTCTATGACCTATAAGGGTGACTGAGTTGAGGTGACATGCATTCTCTATGGTATACCATGCATAGTGCATTGCCACATTTGTTTTGTGTCGCCTGTGTCGTCTGTCTGACCGTGTGCCTGTGTCTCTATGTGCCCATCTGGTTGTGTTTTCAAAGGTTGAAGTTTTGGAGAAAGTTACTTATTTGAGAAATAAAAGTCCAATTGTAACAGAACTTGGGTCATAGATGCCACTTAGAAACATTCATATGATAGGTCAAGGGTCACAAGATCAACAGGGGGACTTGGGCATTGGGGATTTCCAAACGGTAATTTGGGGAACTGTTACGTGCATTTACTATGGCAGTCTCGGTCCCAGTGACATTAAAAAAGCATCTCTTAAACCTTTGTTCAAAAGATCTTAGTAATATCATGATAAATTAAGAAAAAATATTGACTTCAAAATCCTTTGGGGTTAGTGAATTAACCCCGCTGCAAAATAGTGTAATTTCCAATAACGGTCATTTAGATTTAAATATTCGTGACCAGGCCTAGTCTTTAGTCAAGTCTGTGTGTAACCGTTCGATATGCATAAGAGCTCCCTCCTACCGTTAAGTCTTTGAAACAGACTAGCACCCGGAAGTTGATGCCGTTTTGAATTTTGCTATTGCTGTTAGGTTGGCATGTCCTACCCCCTGAAGATCAGGTTAAAAATTGGCTGGAAACATCAAACTGGTTTCATTCAAGAAGTAAAAGTCCAATTGCTACAAAAGTTGGGTCATAGCATGCATAGATACCCCTTGGGAACTTTCATACAATAATGAGGTTAAGGGTTACTTACCAAGGTAAAATGTCATATGAGGTCAAGTTATTAAATGGGCTGAAAACATCAAGTTGGCCTTATTCGAGAAGTAAAAGTCCAATTGCTACAGAACGTGGGTCATAGATAACCCCTTGGGAACCTTCATATGACAGTGAGTTCCAGGGTCACATTCCAAGATCAAAGGTCATATAAAGTCAAGTTATAAAATGGGCTGAAAGCAGGTGACACTTTTGGTTTGAGAAACGCTTGTTCAATTATGTTAGCTATCATTTTGAATGTTATATCTTGGTCTCATAGTGGTGTCAGCTTCACTGTGAGATTGCAGGTTCAAATCTTGACCTGCCAAAGACTTTACAGATGGTACCTACTGCCTTGTTGTCTGGCATACAGCATTTAAGAGTGGGGTATGAGGGAAATTGAACACGCGGAGCTACTAATAGACTAACCCCCTAAAGTAATTTTAATCCATTTGGCAGATGTGTGGCTTTGGATTAAAGAAATTGAGATAGGCACTTCCCTTTTTGCCATTCAGCATGGGAAGGATTTTATTTACTTTTTTAACTAGTCTCATCAGGAGTTGAGAGTGAGGTAATGATGCGTTGTGATTGTGGCACCTTTATTTGTGTGCATATAAGTGCTGTATTTCAGAGGAGAGCATGAGCATGATACCAGTGTTACATTAAAAAAAACTGAGGACACTCAACTACTGATGAGACAAAGTTGAGTGTTTTCAGTTCATTTTGTTTCTCCTGTTATTTTAATTTGTGATTGTCACTCTTATATTTGGCAATTGACACAGAAATCCTCCTTGCCCCACAACAATAATTCTTCAGCATAATCGATCACCCGTACACTTTGGACATTTCTGGAATTCAGTAACAGGTGACTGTATTGTATTTGTAGTCATCTAATGTGGCTCTCCTGCCCTACAGCGTGGCTGCCTATTGCATAGTGTCTATAAGTTAATTGACATCCACCTCTATTCTAGCTTTCTTGGCCATTTGGTTTCCCTCTGTTATTGTGTTGTCTCTCATGTTTTTAAGTGATGTTATATTTTGATCTCTAAATAAAGTTAGACTTTGAAAACTTATAATTCAAGATCGAATGTGCAAAGTGATACAAGACAGAAACAGAAGTGTAAGAAATATAAATTAGGATTTGGGACTAATTTTGCCTATGGCCCTTTTGCAATGGTGTTTTATAGATTGATTTCAAATATTAATGAGTTATAAAGATATTTTCCCACCAAAATAAATGTTAATTTATAGTCTGTTTGTAGTTTTTATGTACATTCTTGCTAAATTTAAAAAGAAAAATATAAGGAGAGGAAATATTCACAGTAATATACTTACGAATTGCACTTTGAAACCACCCAAAATATGACAACTGTCTTGCATAGTTCCTGAACAAGAGCATGAGGAGAAGCTCACACCCAAACAGGATTTCCACTGCTCTGATAAGTACAAGAACATGGCATTTTAAAGTAGTGGAAATATTCTCATAAGTATATGACAAAAGATTGCTAGTTGTTGCTAATATAGAGCTTATAGCCTGGGTCCTCAATTACCTTGTAGTTAATATGAACTAGTTAACGAAGGAGAAGAGGCATTGTTGATAATTATGAATTGGATTAACGACAGAATTTGGTTTACTCACTGACAAAAATCAATATGCATGTCAGTGTGACAAGGAAAGTTAAAGGGGACGGACCTGTGTACACAGGAACGGAGTGCCTATTTCTTTTTCGAAGCCATTGGGCCAGACTCTACCCACAGCAGCCGGCAACATCCCGCTGTGCATGGATTACCCAACATCAGGTCACACACTGCTGCCATTTGAAACACGGACATTTACTGTGGATTTCCCATGAAAATTGGAAGACCGTGTAGAAATTTTGTTTGTCTAAATTGTTCCTTTTATACCACCTGAAACAGCTAAACAGAAAAACTTTTAACGTTCACATATTTTTGTTTTAAAACCGTATTATTAAATCTGGATATGAAGTTTCCACAGACGCCAACTAAAGTCTGTTGAAGAGACTCTATTGGAACAAACAACATTCATAACAATAGCTCAGCAGGATGCTGTCGGCTGCTGTGGACTCTACCATACGATGTTGCTGTTGAGGGATCGCTACACCTCCTCTACAGTGAGTCTGTTACCTTCCCTGCATTGAATAATGCCGGTACCCATTTACACACCTGGGTAGAGAGGAGTAATTGAAGTAAAGCGCCATAATTCAGGGCGAACACATTGGCCACAGCGGGGCTTGAATTCACAACCTTTGTCGTGCAATTGCATGTTGGACGCTTTATCCACTGGGACCACAGTTTGACAACCAAATAGCAGCACTAACCCTTGCAGCATACATACCATTATTCACATTGGTGAATTGAACATGTCAGGCATGAAAGCCAGTAGGAACTGGCAAATAGTTTTGTCAGTAAATTGCCAGAAATAGGCATTTTGTTGGTACATTCACCAGTGTCTTGCAGATTCATGTCCCCAAATTGATGACTATTCATGTTGAAAGCATAAAATACATTCTTATTTTGTCTTCAAGATGAAAAAACAATGATTGTTAAAGTTTGCTAATCTTCACAAAGATTTGTTCCCTAGGATATATTTTAATTCCCATGTGATACCCATTTTGTACTTTAGACACCTTATTGTTCCTGGCTTCAGGATTTAATTTTTCATCACTCCAGTGTCTGTATTTATGACAAAATCTCAGTCATCATGTATACATGTCTGTCAAATGTAATACAACTAAACAAAAAAACAAAAAGATAGGAATATTGAAGGCTTGCGGAACCTTAACTTTAATTAATTAACTTTAGACTTTGGAATACGCTCGTAATTTTTAAACCTTTTAATAGAGAAACCTACAGCCACATTTTGCCTGATCCCTTTGTTTAAAAAAATCATAAACCCTATTTTATGTGGTTGTGGTTACAAACTCTTCATCTTTTAAGTTTTTACCCAGTATATGGGTGGGTGTACTACATTAAATGTATTTTTGAATAAAACTATACAAATTTAAATAAATGAAGCTTTAGAATCGAGCATTTTGTGTGATAATCTTTAATTTTAAAACAAATTGCATAACAAAATTGTGAACTTTTAATATGTTTGATAAATTATGTCTATTGAATAACTGCATAAAACAATTGATCAAATTAAATCAGCTTATTACCAGAAGGGCACATGTGGTGCAGTGGATCAGCACTCGCCTCATAAGCATTAAGGTTGTGGGTTCGGCCCCGCTGTCACAAATGTGGTTGTGCACTTGGGCAAGGCACTTTACCTCGCTTGCCTCTCTCCACCCAGGAGTATAAATGGGTACTGGCATATGCTGGGAATGCAAAACAGACTCGCTGTGCGGGAGGAGTGGCGAACCCCCCACAGCAACATTATATGAGGGAGTCTGGCCCAAAAACACTAATGATAGAGAGATGGGCACTCGCTGCGGGTGCACATTTGGCATTGCAGTACTAGAAACAATTAATTACATTAACAGAATAAAGCACAGATATAATCATAAATAGCGCCGCTCTGAAAAGATGGGGGTCCTGCCTCTGTTTTATGCACTGCAAGCCTGCCACTGACAATGAATGGATTTTCTTCCCGTCTAACTTGTGCTGCCAAAAAATGCTATTTACTAACCATTTTGACTAATTAGTTAATTTATTTTGAACAAAAATATGGTTTGTAATATATGTCAAACAATATATATCTTATCCTATAATGGCAACAGAAACCTTGTATTTGAGCATTTTGGATCATACAGAATTTCTAGGTGCAAACTTTTATTTTAAGTTGTTTAGCAGTATCATTTTCTCTTGTTTGATAGACTGTATTGCCCTCAATGTGACGAATGTCTGGAGGAAGGAACATGAGTTATATGCACACATGCATGACTTCCAAAGCCTATAAATTAGGCTACTATTTGATTTCAATATCATGAACAAAATTAACAACTTGGTCCTTTTTATACAAGACACTTTCTGGTCTGACTTAAAGGGAGATGGCCCGATTTAAGGATACAAAGTTTTCATCTTGATAGATTGGCTTTCACTCCAAAACCCCATCTGTAAAGTTTGCGCCGATATTTCAACCCGTTTTGATGCGATAGCTAAAAATGTGATTTTGTAAGCCCCATTGAGTACTGTGTAAAATTAATATTGGTCGACCAAAATGTCACATTTTCGCTCATAACTTCCAAACCAAACATCCTTTGGCTCTAAGATTTCACAGGGTAAATGAGAAAAATAGTAGCTTGCTTCTGATACCAAAATGTTGACCACTTCTGGTAAAATATGGGGCTTCTGGGGACGAGGCTATTAGCAATCGGGCCATGGACCTTTAAGTAATTACTTGGGGATTTTGTTGAGGGGAGGTAAGTGAAGCATTTTTTGTGTGGAAATTGAGGGTATCCTCTTAGAAGATAAAAAGTGGGTTTAAAGGTGCATTTCATGATCTAGCATCCTCATTTTTGTATATGATGTGATAGATCTTGAACATATTTCCAAATTTCAGTGGATTCTGATAGTGCATTTTTGCACTATGAGCAAATGATTGTATCGTACTCAGACCACTTATGTAATTTCTCTTCATTATTAGACAAAAATGACAAAGTTCCTATTTATCACAGAGATGATTGAATCTGCATGTAAGATTAGGAACACATGGAATACTTATGTAAACAGTTCAAACATAACAATTTCCACTTTTTTACATAAGTCACAGGACAAGGCTTTGGCTCATTAAAAGTCCTTAAAGCAATAATCTGCTATTTTATGAGTGCAAATGACTCATGTTTTTCTTATATAAAGTCATGTGTTATGACGTCTCGTGGACGCCTAAGGTCAGAAATACCTTTCAAACACAAATAAGTGAGCCTTGTGCACAAATGATCTAGATTTTATATAATAAACAGTTTTAATGATCTTTACTTGATTTGGTTCAAGAATTTAGTATGTCCAAAACAAAATTACATAAATCAAAATTACACAATTACACACAATTTAACGGATTGATACCTAATGTCCCCAAGAATGTCCAGTAATGTCCTTTTTTTTTTTTTTTTTTTTACTTAAAGGGGGATGGTCCGATTTAAGGATACAAAGTTTTCATCTTGATAGATTGGCTTTCACTCCAAAACCCCATCTGTAAAGTTTGCGCCGATATTTCAACCCGTTTTGATGCGAGAGCTAAAAATGTGATTTTGTAAGCCCCATTGAGTACTGTGTAAAATTAATATTGGTCGACCAAAATGTGTCACATTTTCGCTCATAACTTCCAAACCAAACATCCTTTGGCTCTAAGATTTCACAGGGTAAATGAGAAAAATAGTAGCTTGCTTCTGATACCAAAATGTTGACCACTTCTGGTAAAATATGGGGCTTCTGGGGACGAGGCTATTAGCAATCGGGCCATGGACCTTTAAGTAATTACTTGGGGATTTTGTTGAGGGGAGGTAAGTGAAGCATTTTTTGTGTGGAAATTGAGGGTATCCTCTTAGAAGATAAAAAGTGGGTTTAAAGGTGCATTTCATGATCTAGCATCCTCATTTTTGTATATGATGTGATAGATCTTGAACATATTTCCAAATTTCAGTGGATTCTGATAGTGCATTTTTGCACTATGAGCAAATGATTGTATCGTACTCAGACCACTTATGTAATTTCTCTTCATTATTAGACAAAAATGACAAAGTTCCTATTTATCACAGAGATGATTGAATCTGCATGTAAGATTAGGAACACATGGAATACTTATGTAAACAGTTCAAACATAACAATTTCCACTTTTTTACATAAGTCACAGGACAAGGCTTTGGCTCATTAAAAGTCCTTAAAGCAATAATCTGCTATTTTATGAGTGCAAATGACTCATGTTTTTCTTATATAAAGTCATGTGTTATGACGTCTCGTGGACGCCTAAGGTCAGAAATACCTTTCAAACACAAATAAGTGAGCCTTGTGCACAAATGATCTAGATTTTATATAATAAACAGTTTTAATGATCTTTACTTGATTTGGTTCAAGAATTTAGTATGTCCAAAACAAAATTACATAAATCAAAATTACACAATTACACACAATTTAACGGATTGATACCTAATGTCCCCAAGAAT
Organism: Ophioderma brevispina; assembly: GCA_023653785.1. Lineage (NCBI taxonomy): Eukaryota > Metazoa > Echinodermata > Ophiuroidea > Amphilepidida > Ophiodermatidae > Ophioderma > Ophioderma brevispina. The sequence continues at coordinate 18,363 of JAMKCH010000520.1, read as the reverse complement.
GTCCAGTAATGTCCTTTTTTTTTTTTTTTTTTTTACTTAAAGGGGGATGGTCCGATTTAAGGATACAAAGTTTTCATCTTGATAGATTGGCTTTCACTCCAAAACCCCATCTGTAAAGTTTTGCGCCGATATTTCAACCCGTTTTGATGCGAGAGCTAAAAATGTGATTTTGTAAGCCCCATTGAGTACTGTGTAAAATTAATATTGGTCGACCAAAATGTGTCACATTTTCGCTCATAACTTCCAAACCAAACATCCTTTGGCTCTAAGATTTCACAGGGTAAATGAGAAAAATAGTAGCTTGCTTCTGATACCAAAATGTTGACCACTTCTGGTAAAATCTGGAGCTTCTGGGGACGAGGCTATTAGCAAACGGGCCATGGACCTTTAAGTAATTACTTGGGGATTTTGTTGAGGGGAGGTAAGTGAAGCATTTTTTGTGTGGAAATTGAGGGTATCCTCTTAGAAGATAAAGTGGGTTTAAAGGTGCATTTCATGATCTAGCATCCTCATTTTTGTATATGATGTGATAGATCTTGAACATATTTCCAAATTTCAGTGGATTCTGATAGTGCATTTTTGCACTATGAGCAAATGATTGTATCATACTCATAGACCACTTATGTAATTTCTCTTCATTATTAGACAGAAATGACAAAGTTCCCTTTTTCTTGCAGAGATTATTGAATCTGCATTCAAGATTAGGAACACATGGAATACTTATGTAAACAGTTCAAACATAACAATTTCCACTTTTTTACATAAGTCAGGGGGATAAGGCTTTGGCTCATAAAAAGCCATTTAAAGCAATAATCTGCTATTTTATGAGTGCAAATGACATGTTTTTTTCTTATATAAAGTCATGTCTCTAGCAATGCATAATTCTAAAAGTTTTTTAGTGCATAAAAACATGCAGTGCATAAAAACTTTTAAAACAACTGTTTGAAAACATTGACATCACTGACTATAGTGATTAAAAGGACACAATTCCTATAGTGTCCATTAGTTGTGCATGTTAAACTACGTATTTCAAGTTAAAACTTAACCTCTGAAGTGGGTAAGTCAATTTTGACAATAAAAGTTGCGAACCAGTGGATCTTTCTTGTTCACACTTTTATTGATTTGGTGTGAAGAGAAACTGATGCAAGTTACCCAGATGTGTACCGTCAGGAAAAGGGGTGATTTATCAATGAGTAGAAATTGGGTTTGGCAACACTGCAAATAATTTTTATTAAAATTGATCAGAACCCCTTCAAATTGCTCTGGCAATGTTATATTACTTTACAGAGACTTTACAGACACTTTTCTTTTTAAAAAAAGGTAGTGCTCTCTTAAAAGCGATAATGTGCAATTAGTAGTATGCAGAAGTTGAATTTTAAGAACATTACCACTGCATGTACATCAAAATGATCATTGGCAAGAGGAGTTACAATCACCCTCATACAATGGCATTATTATAGAGCTGCATCAGGTGAGCTTTTAGATATTTTGCCTAAACCAATGACAAAAATAAGTAAATTGCTTTTAGAATCAGCCTGTAGTCATTTTTTTTCAATCGGTGGCCTTTGAGATAGGTGCTCAATTTCTTATGTGGGATTCCATCTTCCAAAGCCACTGACATAATTGTTTATCAGATGTATACATCATTTACCACGGGTTGCATTTTAAATTTCATACAGCAAGTTAATATCTTCCAATGGAATCATACATGGACTCATAGTGTCCCTCTGCATGTCACAGGACTAATCATAATGTTATAGCTACAAATTTAGCTATCAACTTTTAGGGGATGTTATGCAATGATTAAATAGCTTATTAGGCCTTACAAGATGAGAGAAAATTAATTTCCTGTATCCAAAATTCCCAGTTCCTTATTAAATGTGAAACTGCCATAGTATTGTACTGTATTACTCTTTGTTTCCTAGATAGCCCAAATTAAAGGTACATTTTTGTGATCCTAGCATCATAATTTTTGTTGCGGTTTACTAGATATCCTCTAGAAAAAAGTTAATTCCAAACTTTAAAGTTGAGTATGGATGGTGCATTTTGATGTGTATGAGCAAATGTTAATTGCCCCATGGGCCACCACTGTTGTAATTTATCTGTAGCAAAGAAGAAGATGGCCTCTTCCCCTCGATTTTAAAAAAAGGTTGCGATTTTTATATCATCTGAACCGTCGACCTAAGTCTATGTACATGTAGGAATGCCTAGTCTTGTGTACAAAATTTTTTGTGTACTCTTGAATAAATTTGAAATTTGTATTCTGTCCGTAACAAGACAGAGTTACATACAGTGGCCTATGGGGGCACCATAATACAAATAGTTTTCTCATAGCATCAAACGCACTGTCAGAATCAACGGAAAATTTTGAAAATAACTTTATCTCCTGTCCATATCTACATGTAGTGAACCATAACAAAAAAATGAGGTGCTAGATCCCTAAATGACCTTTAAGTAAGTTGGTGGGCAATATTTGTAAAAATAGTCAACCACAGTACTTTTCTGCCCTCTCCCAAAATATATTTGGAAACAAAATGTGATTGATTGATTGATTTGATGAGTGAGTGAGTGAGTGATTAAGTGATTGATTGTGAGTGGGTGAGTGGGTGAGTGAGTGAGTGAGCGGCGAGCGAGCGCTCGCGTGCGTGGATTACTCACTCTGCCCGTCTCATTTATCCTTAATTTAACTTGGTGTGTTAGTAGTGGTAGCAGCAGTAGCAATGTAATACAGGTGGCACAAAAATATCAGGCAATCCGAATCTCGGCAAAGTCCTATCACTTTGAAGTTTTCAATAACTTTTGCTGTTTAGGTCTTTGCTTTTTTGTGTCACCTGTCTTAAGCAGGAAGACACATATGATCACTTTGTCCACTGTTGTCTGTTGGATTCTGTTGTGGTTGTTGTTGTGTCGTTTGTTGTTGTGAAAACGGGTTACCATTTGCCTGTAATATCGCATACTTCGATGGATTTAAAACCAACTGAGTCATAGATGCAACATGGGATCCCTCATTTGCCTATGAGGTCAACGGCACATGCTAGTGTCAAAGGTCACATACAAGGCAAGGTCATGTGAGGTCATAGTTGGAAGATTGACCTCAATTGAAAAGTTGAAGTTCAATTGGATCCAAACTGGAGTATAAGTGCAACATTGGATCCCTCATTTGTTGATGAGGGGTTCAAAGGTCATATGCCAATCAAAGGTCATGTGAGTCAAGTTGTATATCGGCTGAAAATGTACAAGGTTGACCTCAATTGAAACGTTGAAGTTCACTTGGACCAAACTTGAGTCATAGGTGCAACATTGGATCCCTCATTTGTTGATGCGTCAAAGGTCACATGCCAAGTCAAAGGTCATTATGATGCCTATCAGTTACCAACTGCGACGGCAGGCGACACATCAGGTCCGAGGACCGATTTATTTTTTTTCGTTAACGGCCTTGCGTGTAAAGAAGTGCATACAAATGGCTGAGATAGAAACACCCGAAAGATTCAAATGGGCATTGCAGTGTACTGTTACACTAACATCAACTGACCATATCAATATTTTAAGTAGGTTTACTCGCTCATTCAGTCATCAGAACCCTTTTTGTGTAAAAGCAATATTTTGCCTTGTACCACAGTGACCATTTAAAATCAGATAAGTGCAACTTTCGGTTAGGGGGTTTTCATCTTTCCCAGTCGTTTTTGCACTATTTTGTAGCAAGCGAGGTGTAAAGTGGAAACAAGATCTAGGCCAAAAATTTGAAAACTTCAAAATTATTGGACTTTGCAACCAATATCGACAAAAAAAACATGCCAGAAAAAATTACTTTTTTGTACTAACTTAGAAGTCGTGGTGAATAATTAGAAGCCACACCAAAAAGTTCTTGGGTGGATTTGAACACAAGTTTTAGAGTCACAGCTTTAAGGTCACCACTGTTATGAGTGATCGTACTGCCAAGCCAAACATGTTTCACATGTATTAGGTCTATAACCTGGTCCCCAGTGTGTGTTTTACAGCTAGACCAAATCGTTAAAGCAAAAAAAAAGTTTAAAAAAAACCATGCACATCCAAAATTTGTTTAGTTTGCAGTCATCCAAATGTGAATGGCAAGCAAAGGTTTGTATGTTTGGTGTGTTGTTACACTCCCTTTATAAGATGTTTCCCCTTAACTCTTCTTTCACACTGCTGCCAATCTTCATGCTCAGTTTACTTTGTCACATTCAACCTTAATATCATGCAATCTCACATGTAACATTCAAGGGGAACTCAAGCCTTATATTTCAGTCAATGAGGTTGCATTTTAATCAAATGACTCAGAATGAACCAAAATTAAATATTTTTAGTGCCAAGCACTGGCTTGCACCTTGTAAAAGTCTTTGAACTTTGGCATTGGCAATTACCATGGTGCAGTACATTTTCTGGACAAGTGAACCATGGTTCTTGAACTGACACATGAACCCTTTCCAGGATTTTGGAGAGCATAAAAAGTGATACTGGAAATACGTTTTCTGTTACAGTCACTTTTTGGGTGTAAAGTCATGCCTTGTCTCATGCGTGGCAGTTTTAGGAAGTCGATAATTCTGTAAAGCAGAGAACAAAATTGTTCTGCAATGCCATCTCATCAGTCCAATTTTTAAGGTCACCATTGTACATGATATCAAGAGAAATGTAAGTTGTAATTATCATGTTCACCCAATTAATGAAATGATTATACTTTGTTTTATATTTAGATATAGAAGGCAAGCCTGAGGTGGTGTGGCCATGTGCCAGTCCAGTGACAGCCCTAGCAACTTCCCCTTGTACATCGCTCTTAGCTGTAGGTCAACAAGACGGTTCAGTCGTAGTGTGGGACAAACAACAGGGTAATTATTACAAACAATTGTTTTACTAACCTGAAAAGCTAATTGGATTAAGCCATATTTTTGCATTCAGTTTGTTTACTTTTTAACCTGAGAATTTAATGAGGGCATGTGTGGTCCCAGTGGATAAAGCGCCCTACCCACACACCAAAGGTTGTGAATTCGAACCCTGCTGTGGCCAATGTGTTGCACCTTTGAGTAAGGCACTTTACCTCAATTACTACTCTCTACCCAGGTGTATAAATAGGTACCAGCATTATTCAATGTTGGGAAGGCTGTAGAGGTGGTGTAGCGATCCCCCTACAGCAATATTATATGGTGGGGTCTGGCCCAATCGCTTTAAAAGAGAGATGGGTACTCCATTGCTGTATACACAGGTCCATCCCCTTTTTTGTGTCGCCTGCCCTAAGGCAGGAAGACACATAGGGATCACTTTGTCCACTGTTGTTGTTGTAGTCTGTTGTTGATGATGTCTGTTGTTGATGTCTGTTGTGAAAAAGGGTTAACATTTGCATGTAATATCCACATACTTTGATGGATTTAAACCAAAGTGGGGGCACAGGTGCAACATGGCATCCCCCCCACTTGTTGATGAGGTCAAAGGTCACATGCCAAGGTCAAAGGTCATGTGAGGTCAAGTTGTAAAATAGGCTGAAAATGTAAAATTGACCTCTCATGAAAAGTTGAAGTTCAATTGGAACCAAACTTGAATCATAGGTGCAACATGGGATCCCTCATTTGTTGCTGAGGTCAAAGGTCACATATCAAGGTCAAAGGTCATGTTAGGCCTATCATTCACTAACCGCGACGGCAGGCGACACAAGCGGTCCGAGGACCGATGTATTTTTTTATATAGTGGATAATCCTCTTTCTTGCATTGTATAGGCTTAGAATACATGCAGTATACAGGCTTAGAATACATGCAGTATACAAAATCAGTTCAATAACGTGAGAACAAGTAAAGCCGTCTTATGTCCCAGCACTAACTCAACACTTTTTGTGAACATATTTGTTCTGCACCCTCAGTTGAGTCGGGTAACATTCACTCTGCAGTGTTATAGTGTAATGAAAGCTTTGTGATCTGAAAAATATTGCAACATTGTGTTGTGTTATCATACTTCTAAATTGTCCAGAATAATATATTAAAAATCTAGACATCAACATGGAAACATGTAAAAGAAATGGAGGGGACAAGGTTATACAGGATCAAAATTCAAACAGGTCTAATTTTTTTTGAAACCTAACCAACCTAGAGCATTTAAAAAATGTAGGGTTTTCCCTAGTCTAGGGGGTCATTAGTTTCAGATTATAGGCTTAAAACAATTGAAGGTCAGACAGGGGTATTATTCTATTCAGTTGGTGGGTAAAATCCGCTATAGGGTTAAACATAAGAAAAATACATATTTTGTCATTTTAATAAACCTGAGAATGTTTCTCCAAAACTGTGCATGTCAAAACAGATAAGGATTTTGTAGACATGACAATGGTGCACTCCAAAAATAATGGAGGCACTGTTCTGTTTTGGAACTTAAGGTGCCAATTCACTTATATTTTGGAAAAAGTTCTTTTGAAGATTAACTTCTTTGAGTCAAGTATTCATCATATATTTCATCAAGAGAACTGCATAGGATATGGGTTTCTGTCCAAAGTTTGATCAAATTCATCGTAGACAGGGTGATCCTGTATATACATGTCAATAGGCAATATTCAAGCGGCCTGTATTTACCATTTTGGGGTAAGATGACAAGATCTATATGTAACTTAACAGTGTAAAGAATCTATTCCTTTCTTATAGAAAGTGATATTGTATTCCTAGCTACATTGAATCTATGTTTGATGTTATGAACAACATGGCAAAATATATGGACTGGCAGCCATTGAGCACCAGAATCTTCATGGTCTTGAACCCTAATACAAATGTATGTTTTAAAAAAACTAAAAAATCAATAAAATAACAAAATTTAATCATTCTTGAGCCTTTTAAATACATTTCTTGTTTGACTTAACATAAAAAATGAGATCTAAATTTTTCATTCGATTCCCTTACAGTTCCGATCCAACTGCAACCATTTGGTTAAAGATGGTGTAACAACTTCCGTTGGTCATGAAATTAAAATTATTAATGCATCATTAACCCGAACCCGGACCGGTGGATTTTGCCTAACATCGTCCCAGATGCAACGAGAAGCATTCTATTTTTTTTATCGAGCACAGATGCACTGAGAACACAAATTTGAAATTTCATTGCTCTCGGACCTTTTCCGGCAAGTAAATAAGTAGGCGTACGTCGTTACGGCTGAGATGCAGTGAGAAACATCGCGTCATTTTCCGGAAAGACTCCCAGATGCAACGAGAAACATCGCATCATTTCAGGAAATACGTCCCATATTCACGAGGAACATCGCTTCATTTTCCGGGAAGACGTCCCAGATGCAAATGAGGGGTGCAATGAGAGTCATTTTCGCGACAAAAATAGTTGTTGACGGCTGAGATGCAACGAGAAACATTTTCCGACTGGTACCACGGTTTTGTTGCCTCTCATTGCATCTTGTGCGGGTTGGGTTCATGATCTTTATACTGTATGGGGATACTAACTATTGATAGAGAGAATAGTAAAGTTCCCTTATAAATGGAAATCGAGTTGATCCAAGTTTTACCTTGTTTTGTGCTTAAAATTTCCCTCAAATTGGTAAAAAAGTGTACCTAATTCCCTATGAATTAATGAATTACCTTAATGAAAACTTAATTTGTATCAAGAGTTATATCTATCAGGACAGTGTCGGTGCAGTTGAGCCCCTAGTGTTTCACTTCTCTACTTATTGAAATGTATATGGAGACCCATTTAGCCTTTTTGTGTGTAATGTCTGTGGCTTCCCGTCGTTTCCCCCCACCACGGTTCCTATTTGAAGTGTTTTTCAACTGCAACTCTCATAATACTAATCCAATGGTTTTAGCTTAAGACAGGCTTTTAGCATTAAATAGACAAATTCTATAAATAGAATGGAATTAAACTGAAAAAAGGGTTCAGGTAACATATCCCCATTTTAGTGTACCCAGTTCATGTCATATGGCCATATTTGCTCTACGCTTGACATTTCATTATGTATATAGATGAATAAGAATTATACCCCTATAGGATAGGTAGACCATTGTTTTAATTTTTGCTGTGTGACCAGATGGTAAAAGGAGTATCAATAAGTCGTATATTTGCCTGGTACCTATGGTATAAATAATTGTGGGGACCATTTTGAAAGAATCAGAGCTCGTAGCCCTGTACTATTACACTAGAATCTGCAGATGGGTAATTATACATTTTTTAAGTCGTAGATGTAAAAAATAAAATGTGTAATCTTATAGAATTATACCTACTCTCTAGTTTCCCTGCATAAACCTTGTCCCCCTGCAAATACATAGTCCCTCCTCTATTGATACTTAAGATTTCTGACATGTCATTCTTTCAACATTTACATGCCCAAAGTGTTTGTTGCCATTTGTTTTGAGATCAACCACCATTTGAATTATCTTGCACTATAATGTTTGCAAGGAAATGTTTATTCTTTTCCTCACATTGAGCGCCTGTATTAACTTTGAAAGAATGAACGTTGCCTCCATTAAAGGAAACACCTTTTTACATTTTTCCCAAAGTTTTCCTTAATGACATTATGTTGCTAAGACTTGAGTCATGAAATATCATTTATCAAAGGTATTCATGTAGTAAAACAAAACACATGTTCACACATTTATCAAACACACTTTTCCATTAGGGTTATACGTACTGACCCGAGTTAGTCTCATAAAAGCTCCACCCCTAAGTTTTGGAAAATTTCAGAAAATTCTAAGTCTGTTTTTATCCCAGCCAAAATTGGCCTGCACTGACTGCAAAATTCGGAAACCTATTCAAACAACAAACCTTTTAGGCCTTGATTCAAATGATATGCCCCAAATCCACTTTTAATTTAATATTCCCATCTCTAAAAGGTTTTGCTAAATACATCTGGAACTTTAAAGTTTGTGAAAAACATACACTTTAAGAGTATAACACGGCACAGTGTTAAGTATTCTATTCAACAGAAGAACTGTTTCTGGTTCAACATTCTCAGATTCCACTTCACTCGGATGTGATTCTACAATATTGTTTTCATAGTCTTTTTCCATTATTTAAGTATGAAAAAAATTAAGCACTGACATTATCCAGTTTTTCATAAATTCAGGACAAAAAAGTTTTTTGGTGGAATTGTTTTCTTAAACTAAAAAAAAAACATATTGTGAACAAGGTCATGTGTAGGGTCAGAGGGTGCTTAATGAGGCCAGCATAATTTCCCCTTTTTTCAAAGTAGGGGATCCATAGGTGACATCTTTGAGGGAACCCTACTCAAGATACACTAAAGGTTTGGAAGTGTGTTTCGGATAATTCGAGGGTGCTTGATTTCCGAAGGTATAGTCACCATGCAAAATTGGTTCAGTTTGGTGAAAGTGGTATTGTTTAAAGGGGAATTACCCCGATTTTCCTTATATTTTTTTGAATATACATTGTTCAAAAACCATAAGCCCCAAGATCCAAAAGGTTTAAGAGTGGTTAAAGAGCAATTTGAGGGTGCTATTTCACAATAGACAGACATACAACAACCACTCACGCTTGTGTGGAAAGTAATATTTTTTTTCAAAAGGATAATTAACCCAATTTTTTTTTTCTTTATTTTTTTTTAATATAGCGTTATCAAACCATGCTCGGATCCACCATTTGACTAAACCGTTTAAGAAGTGTGTTCGGGGGTCATTTTTAGGTGTGTGCTAATTTGAAATAGACAACCAACAAAATCATCACATTTGTAGAAATGGATTTTTTAAAGGGGATTAACCAGATTTTTCTTATTTTTTAAATATATATTATTAAAACCCTCGTCTACCTGGGCCATTTTGTACTCCAAAGGGGGGGGGGGAGGTGGTTACCAACCCTCGACACCCCCGTTCATTTTCGTTACTGAACAACCGATTCCTATAAATTGGTACCAACAGGATATCTTAGAGTTTTCTTGCTTCTTTCCATTGATCTCAAAAATACCACACATCCAGATATGGTCGTCACTACGACGTCATAAGGTGAGGACGTTGTGAAAAAACTGGCATAGGGTGGAAAATTGAATATTTGGCAATTTTACTACTCAAACACAATTATAGTCATAAAAGCGCTCTGATATATAAAAACAGTCATTTTTCCACAATAAGAGCCAAACACAGCGTGAAAATCGGATATCCCTAACTTTTTGGGTGAAATATGATTTTCCCCTATTCCCACACTGTTACTAATGGACATTGACGGTTTTTTGCTGACATGTATGCGAACTTTATGACATACATCATTCTGTTCATAATTTCTATGCATGTTGGTACTCCATTTTGGTATCAATGGAAATAGGAGTACCATAGCTATCTATTTGTACCAGAATCAGGTGTCTGTGATATTCCCAGGTGTCATATTTGGCTTGTTGGTACTTCTCTCCCGAAGGGGGAGTGGGAGTGGTGTCCTACCCCCCCACCCCCGTGATCTACTTGTATCACCCTTTACTTATCTATATACCCTGGTAGATGTTTGTTTTTGGATGAACAGTTGGACAATGTCAATTGCAATTACTATTATTAAATAATTTGGCACCAAAGTGGGGTTTTTCAAGCCGGGATACCTGAGGGGTGGTAACCCCTCTTCTGTAGACGAGGGTTTAAACAATGGTCAGATCAACTAATTTGACTAAAGGGTTTAAGAAGTGCTTTTTGGTGGACTTTTTGGGTGCCTGATTAGCATATATAGTCATTAGACGACCCCTACTTCCAAACTATTCTGACCCATCTCATCTGTAACCTTGAGCAGAAATGCTTTTACCTAAGATGTGCGGCGTTAGAAAAAAACGTGGTACCACCGATATGGTTTTTGCTGCTCGTCAACTCAAAGAGAAGTGCCAAGAGCAAAAATTTAGAATTTTTATCTCATTTTTCGACTAACAAAGATACATTGATTCAGTCTTACCGTTAAAGGAAAATCATGTCCAAATTTGTTTCCCAGAGCACTCATCACCATGGTGCGGTCAGTTTCATGATGACATGATGGCAAGTGTACAAGATAAATGCATCATCTGTCGCCTTCCCAGTCACCAATGGAGTCAACAAGGTTGTGTTTTGGCACCAATACTATTCAAGCATGAATGTTCTCAGTGATGCTTCATTATGGCTTCACAAATGACTCCAATGGCATCAAATACAACTATAGATTTGATGGTGGCTTGTTCAACCCCGAGGTGACTTTTCAGTCCAAAATCAAGATTCAGAAGGAACGCTTGCCGAACATCACTGTTGCTGATTCATGCAAAACACACTGTAAATCTGCTGCTGGCTCAAAAGCTTGATGCAACCACTGTACATTTGATATGGCACACACTGTAAATCTGTTCTCCTCTGCCTACATTATGTAATCATTAGCAACCAACTCCTGGTAAGCCCTATGTTGAACCAACTACTACTACAATAACGAAAAAGCTCCTGCTGCAGACAACTTCCTCTACTTGGGTGAGTACCCTATCCCATTCCGTCAACACTGATTTCAGAAGAACAGATCGCTAAAGCCAGTGCTGCCTTTGGTCGCCTTTTCTGCGAGTTATTGGAAAGAGATGGTATCACACTTAACAACAACCTCAAGTGTTACCAAGCCACCGTTATGCCAACTTTACTTTACGGCTGCGAAACTTGGACTCTCTACCAACGACATGCCCTATCTCTCAACAATAAAAAAACCACACTAGTTCACTTTCACTGTTATCCTTTTGTATATCATCATGGGCGGCTCAGGGAAAAAAATGTATAATTTCCTTGGCCGACCCAAATAGCGATAAAAAAGTACAAAAATGGAAACGACCTGCGTGTCGAATTCACTTCGCTATGACACAAATGAAACAATCATCGGATCCTTGCAGTCCTAATACCACATTGAACTCCCGTCATGTTCACGTGTACTCATGGCCCGTACGCAGGGGGGTTGCGGGGGGTGCGGTCGCACCCCCCCAATTCAACAAAACGCGGAAAAGGTCCAGTTTTGCCAGATTTTTTTTTGGGCTAAAAAGTCCGAATTTAGAAAATATTATTATGAACGAAAAAGTCCACTTTTTGGTGAGGACCTATTCAAAACGTCAAAAGGGACAATTTTAGGGGTTTAGGTCCATTTTTCTTTCTAAAAAAAAGTCCACTTTTTAGAAGACCCGCACCCCCCCGTAAAAAATCCTGCTACTGCCCTGCGTGTACTGATATTCCAGGCGTAGCACTTCATGGCACAAAACGAGCCGAATTTTGGTCAGAACTCCGAAATCGATCACATTGGCACGGAAGTGTCCTTTCTAAAACACCACACTCCGCATCGAAATGTCACGTTTTTTCGCAAATAACCGATCGGGTCTTTGGAATATATTCAATTTCACGTACACGGAATCTATCAACATTCTATTGTTTACTCTTATTTTTGTCTGGATGTTTGAATTTTACGAAAAATTATTTTTCTCAACGCGGCTGTTATACCAATTTTTTAACGACTATTTTCTAACCATAACGCGTTCCTTTCTCAGTCACGCAAAGTGGGCGAGATAACCGTCAATTTTTACAACACAGTAAGACACGTGCCCTGGAATTCCAGTTTTAGGCCAGTCCCTGAATCATCCTTCCATAATCCATGGAAATAAACGGTGAAATTTGTTAAAATTTGCAAAAAGTAGGTTGTAATTCTTATTCTCATGATTAATGGGCTTATTATTTCGTTCTTTAAGCAATATTGCGGTCGTGGTGTACTGGTGCAGTTTGTGGTTTGGGGCCGGGAATGCCCCCCGTAATGGCGGCGACTAGAGGGTGTCCTTTCTAGGCTTCCCCGTCGGATTCGTGTATCAATGCTGATGAAAATATCCAACTCAATGGTCCGGTCATATGCCCAAGAATGAGGATTCTCGTATTCCCAAAAGACTTCTGTTAGCGATCTACAGCTAGAAATACGGTCACGTGGTGGCTCCTAAGAAACACTACAAGGACACTTTGAAAGCTTCTTTCTTGTGCTTTGATGTGATCCAAGAACTGTGAAATTGCAGCTCAGGCAAGTGACTCCACTGGCATACACCCATTACCATGGTGCAGTTTAGTTCCCTATGAGGCTAAACGCACCCAAACAAGCAGAGTTAAAAGACAGCAAAGAAAGTTAAGAACTGCTAGTAGCACAGCAGCACCCTAACTCATCATCCGTGTTAAGCTGTTCATGGTGTCACCGATCTTTCTGGCCGTCAGATTATTCCCTTCTTCTTCTCCCCCCCCCCCCCCAATGAAACCCCCAGGTAAAGTATAGTTTCATTGGGAATAACACGTATTTGCCTCCCCCACATGCCCTTTCCCCCGCCTTCTCCATCCGCAAATGAAAATGTTCTGGTTACGCCATGATCAAAAGTAACGAAATTTTGATCTCAAGACTCCAGCACTTGCACAATAAGCTGCGCGTTGGTTAGTATTCATATCTTATGTACTTGCAGGGGTAGGACGTGAACACCTACCGCCCAGCGAATTCAAAACGGCATCAACTTCCGGGTGCTAGTCTTTTCACAGACTTCCCGTAGGTGGCGCCTCTTACGTTATATCGAATGTTACACACACATAGACGTGACTACAGACAGGCCTGGTTCTGAAATTTTAAATCTTGAATGACCGATATTTTTATTGGCAATTACACTGTTTTGCGCGATGTTAGCCACTACCAACCTCTACGGATTTTGATGTCAATATTTTTTCCCTACATTAATCATATACTAACTCAAGATCTTTTGACCGAAGGTTTAAGATTTGATTTGGTAATTTTTTTACTGAGCAGAGACTGCCAAGAAATGCACTACGAGTTCCCCAATTACCGTTTCATAATCGCCCAATCCCAATCGAACAGATCGTGTCCATGCCCCCCCCCCCCCCCCCGGTTACTTGCTGTTGAACAGCGAAACTAGCGAAAACATTGAAAATATATAATTATTATTCTTAGGTTTTTGAACTCATTTAAATGCACAACTGTTTTGAAATACAATTTACAAAGTTGTCACCATCAATGTGCCAAGGTTTAAGGTGCAAATAATATTCACCCAAGTTGGTGCTTTACTTGGTTAGCTCTTAAATCAGATAGTACCCCTTTAATCATTTAACGTTCGAGCTTCTTATCCATTTTAGTAACAAAATCAAACAAATTTAATTTCCTGACCTTTAATGTGACATGAAAATGTGCATACTTGTATCTTATGTTTATCATAAAATCAGGCAGTGTCCCTTTAAAACAAGAATTTCACCACTTTCCACCAACTTGTCAATTTTGCATGCAGCAGATTTGAACTCAGCACCCTCGAATTGACCTAAAACACCTCTCAGATCTTTTAGTGTATCTTGAGTAGGGTTCAACCTTATTTTGAGCCTTTTAGGCTTGATGGATCCCCTAGTATCTTCAATTGATACTAAGGCTTTATTTTACATTTAACTGTGATTTCTCTCTCAAAGCAAAAACCACAGAATTTTTGTGGCCCCAGCAACCATTTCACAGCATTTATTAATATCGTTTTTTAACTTCGTAAAAAAGGTAACGATTTTGACACAGTATTTAGACATTGGCTAAGAAGTATAGGTAGTCCTATATTCGTCCAGCTAATATGGTTTCAGAGTAGGCCTACACACTTACAATGATTCAAATTCAGCACGAAATCTGACACGCCCTTGCTTTCCCTTTCTCACCTTTCCTAAACTTAATTTTCTTCCCATTTCTTAACCATAGTCTTTTTAATTGATTCCATCATACATCACAACAACATGTAAGAAATTACAAAGAGGGAAAAAACAATAATGCTCATAAGTTAATCATTGCGTACATTTTGGCGTGCATGTTTTTTTTGTTCGCGTGTCAGCTTAAGCGTTTGCCATCTTGACACTTGTGGCGTTTTACGGCAACCTCAATCTTTTGGTGATTTTTAGACTACAAAAATGCCGTTTATTTCGAAATAATAGAAAAAGTAATTCGGTGACCCCCATCTATTTTCTTCAGTATGACAGATCTTGTTAGTGCACAACTTTTATTAAAATTTGGACAAAAGTTATCGACGCGAATTTTTTTAATATTCACAAAGTCCATGAAAATGAATTTTCCATAGACTTGTTTACAATTTTGAAAAAATAGGTTTTTTATAGAATTTTTCTCAAAAACTACAATCCTGTTCACAATTGTTTGGAACACTTGTGCGATTTGGTTCCCGCCCCCTCATTTCAATGTGGCCAGAGCAAGACACACTTGAGTATTTACCCCATATTATTTTCAACACTGATTGGGAGGGGATGGGGAGGGGGAAAGAAAGTTATAGATACAATGCGTTTCATGCCTATTATCTCCTTCATAGCTGCCAATAATAACAGGTGGTCCAAGGGACTTAGGAACATATGTGATCCAAAGGTCGAAAAATCATGTACAATTCACAACAACGCTCATAACTCTAGAACGGTTTAAGTTAAGACCACATTTTTTAGGAAATGAAGATGACCTAAATATCTTTACCATATTAACACAAATGGTTAAAATGGAATGCTTGTTACGTTGAATTTTTAAACATTAAGTTTAAAATTTATAAAATAATAATTAACTAACATATAAAAAGATTGCAAGTTAAAATTACACGAAAGAATACTGAATAAGACATGACCGCACGCACATAACGTGCATTATACCCACAAACACACACAGTACGCACATACGCCATCACTCGCCCCCGCACATCATACGCACGCACGCACACACTCGTGCTCACCCACACACACCTAAAACAGAAGATTTTCAGATAGGCACGTTGGACAAAACTACTGATAAAACCATGACCAAAGGCACACACCACGTACAGTCCAGCCAACTCGCGCGCGAAGACAACACACACTCACACCTCGCACGCAAACATTGCCACCCACACATACATACACCACACACTGACACACACAAAATATCCGTGCACATTCACACGCAACGCACGCACAAATACAGACTGTCCCAAAAAAAACTATACAACAAGAATTAATTTTTTTGGCCACAAATTTAATTTCATCTCACTGGAGTTTTTAACTGATTTCTTTTTAGGAGTGTCCAAGCGTTATGAGATTTTTAGTTGGTGTAATTTGGGGGTCTGGCTCAGGATTTATGTCTAATTATCTGAGACAGTTGCAAAACCTGTTGGGCCAGTTTCGTTTATCCTGATGCAACAAAGTTCCATTGAAAATCACCTTCAAGACATTATTATTGAACTTAAAATTAACAGTAGGTATAAGTTGTTGCTTCTTGTGATATAACAATAAAAAAAAAAAACAATTTTATAACTTTAATAATGTCCGCAATTGCTAATAATACATGTAGCATTGGGGAATTCAATTCCTAACAGTCCCTGTGTTCTTCAGCTTACTCCCAGGTTTCACCAAAGGTGAACCATAAAACTCTTGTTAAAGTAACCTGTAGACCTTGAACACCACCACCATCCTTTGCTTTATTGCTCTTTGTTGAACACTGGTTTCTTCATCCTATTCCTCCCTGGCATCTTGGAGGCAGTGGGGAATAAGGGGACGGGTAAATTGGTCCCCCACATTAGAGCGTTTGTCCACACATTTGTCCATCACAGACTTGTAGACTGTTTACATTAGTTTCAGCAGTCAAATTCCCAAATTTCCCCATGCATTTCATGATTCTTGTCCCCCGAGATTAAGTCCCTCATGTCACCGCACAACATCTAATAATTTCTGGTGTTTCACGAAAAATAATATATTGATTAGTTCAATGCTGATAATACATTCACTTCACTCGATTCTGTACAATACGGCTTTTTTGTTTGAAAAGGTTTTAATCCTACAATGCTGCTACACGCCTTTACCTTTAGTTTTTGAACCTTCGATTGGAACTGGCCCAATGGTTATTTTATCCTTGTGTTTCAACTGACAATATTTCCGCTCAGGGTTTATCAAATTGGATGGAATAAAAGCGGGATTTAGCTAGGATCCTTGTCTCACAAATAAGTCAATATCTGGCAACAAATGCACAGTTTTGATTTTTTATAATTTTTTAGTTTGATTGAATAGTTTGTTTATTGTACAGTCTGTAACCAAACCCCCTAAAACATCAATACTGTCATACACGCACGTTTTCTCTGAGATCAAATGCAGAATAAGATAAATAATGAGAATTTTATATCATTTTGCATTGGGTCTCTGAGGAAGTCGAGGCTCGTCCTTACGAAACAGTGCGGTACGAACATAGTATTAGAATATTTCAAGATCTTAAACCAAAAAAAAAAAAAAAATCCTTCCATCATGCCCTTTTGTTTTGCAGAATTTTTGTTTTATAAATCCACATTATTTGGCAACTATATTTGTGGAGGATACCACGCGCCTCCATTGAAAATAGTTAGTGCCGATTATCCTTAAACCTTGTCATTAGACTGCCCTTGTTCTATATGGCACTGCTTAAAGCGTGTGACTGCCATCGAGAACCTCGACAACCACCCTACCCGTCAAAATAAGAGTCTGATCTCACAATAAGTTCAAGTTCGCCAATATATATCTATATATATAGTATTATATATATATATCTATATATATATATCTCTATATCAATATATATATAATATACTAACATTACAATCACGAAAAAGAGTAAAAAACCGTAATATTTTTGCAGATGGGTAAGGTGATGTTCAACCACATAAACAATGATTAAGACCAGAGTAACTCCACTAGACCAAGTACCAACTCGATGAAATGAAGACAAATAAAAGATCCTTATGCATTCAATTGCCGATTATGTCATTCCAACGTCAGTTTAAATGACCAATTGAAGCTTTGTGATTGCTAAAAAAACTTTCGGTCAACAACGGTTAACAACACATATAGAGAGTAATAACTCGAAGATTTCCATTCAAATAAACTCGAAATAGATGTCAATTTCAATTTTCATCGGTCTCGGCAGAAATTGTAAAAAATCATCATAATATTTTTTTAATTTCTTTCTTGTAGACCGTTGTTCCCTAATCAGCTCTGATCGGTAGCCATTTAACATGGCTTAAGTTACAACCACAACACAGACAACGTTTAGTGATTGGCAAATACATTGGCTTGTCACCATGCTTCATTAAGAAGTTCTTAAGTTTTTTTTTTTCGATCCCCTATGTGTTATTTTTTTTTTTCAACCAAATCACCTCCTTTAATTAATTTAAGATACCCTAGTTTCTAAATCCATTTAATAACTTTAGATTTCGTATTGCTTTCACATAGTTTCGTCTCTGAGGGCTATAAACACGTCAGCTCACATACCTACCACCCCCACACCCGCACACACTGTTTTCCATACACACAAAAATGCGATGCTATTTATGCAAAAACGATGTATTATGCAAGTTATAGAAATGAAGTTTATCTTACATACATTGATTGATCACTTTCAGTAGTTGATCCTTTCTCC
>JAMKCH010000519.1:0-72411 GCA_023653785.1 Ophioderma brevispina | reverse complement strand
AATACTTAACGATGGTGTTCTACCCAGCAGCAATTTTTTGTAGTCTTATTTCTGTCTCGGTCCCCCAACTCAACATAAAAAGTGGTAACCATGAGAGTTCATTTTTTTCAAACCCCCTTTTCAATGATTTTTCATTGATTTCCCCTTTTTTTGCAAAATCGATGACAAAATTAGGGTTAAAATACAGACCCATTTCAAGGTTTTCAATGACAAGATTTTCAGACACCCCTTTTCAATGACTCTTATAATTTAACATTAAGAACAAAACTATACAAGTATCAACAGTACTTTGTGTCTGCTGTACTCCCAGATGATCCTGTGTCTTTAATTATTATGTCGCCCTCACTCGGGAATGGCCACAAACACTAACTTTAAACCCCCAGCCTTTACTGGCCATACAGGGCAGCAAGATGTTGAATAATGGATAGATATGTTTGAATGCTATGCTGATTATGCCAATTGGGATGACCACCGCAAATATGTAGGGCTTCGGACTATATAACATGAAAATGTGGCTGCATGGCTGCAGCGAGTTGATGAAGTTGAAATTAACAATTATGACCTATTGCGCAATGCTCTTATTGCTAAGTACCAGCTCCAACCATCACAAATTTTCAAATTGAGGCAAGATCTTATAAACAAAGAGTGAGGAAATGACAGTGTCCAAACTTACGCAGATGCAGTGGTCAGTATGTGCTATCGTCTGAATATTGATGATGGGCAGTTGCATTTCTTCATTAAGGGGTTGCGGGACTCAATAAAACAGCAAGTGATATGTAGCCAGCCAGCAGACATTGCTGCCGCAACAGCAGAGGAGAGTGCACAAACCACGGTATCATCTGGTACAAGTATGGGTATGGTTGACATGGACAAACTAGCCCAGGTAATGGAATGGTTGATGGAGCAAAAGATGCAGCAGTCTTCATGCAATACCAAACCACTGGTTGCCTCTGTCAAAAGTGACCCATGCCACCAGAATTGACATGTCAACTCTGTGACAAAATTGGACACATAGCCCCACAATGTTCCACCCTTAGAGTTATGGTCCCAACAATACACCATTCTATTGGACCCCAACATGTACCGTCAGATACGATTGGTTTGTTCAGTTTGGGGACAGATAGCAGCCACATATTATTGATGAGATGCAAATCAATGCTTATACCAATTGTATCTAAATAATGCTTTTATGTGAAGGTATGAATTCCTTTCGACCTTTTTGCTTGGGGGACCTCCCTTGGGAGAGCAGGGGGTGATGTCGCAAGGCATGCACTGGGAAAGCATTATGCCGCCCTCACTCTGCATGTGGGTTGCCCAGAGGTCGAAAAGCTGAGGGTGTGGCCGTAGAAACAAGAAAGAACATGGACGTGTTTGATTGTCAACAATTCGATTTGCATGAACCTGTGAGATTAGGTAAGGGTATTATTGAATAAAACTGGTGAGTTAAGCTAAAAGCTCGTGCTCTCCTGAGTCTAATTCCCCGGCGTCACCATGCAAAACGCAATAGTAAGTCAATACCTTAATATTGATTTTAAATTAAATGCATAAAGTAAGAAATGTTTTAAAAAAAAAAAACAATGTTTTTAATTTTAATTGTAAGTACAGTTGTACCCTACTTTTGACAAGCCCCAGGCACAAGACTGTTGAATACATGTGGGTGAATGACAAGACCAGGGAAGGATTTCACTAACCGTAAAAAACTCAAAAACGTTAACTTACGCCAAAACCCAGCGCAAATTGGAGATGGTTTGAAATTTTCCATTTTAAAAGCTCGTTGATGCGTACCCTTCATAAACCTGTCGCAAACCCCCATCGTAGATTGTGGACACACAAGGGGTAATCGTAGATCTACGATGGGTTCAAAAATAAACTTTGAACCCATCCTGGGGGGTCAAAAACACTTTCTTTCCAGATATTGCGGGAATGAACCGTAAATTTGTGCACTCGCTCTGCGTTTTTTGATTCCCATATCATCATGCAGCTCACTTGTATATAGGCAATTCCCGATGCTCTAACGCGAGTAGATTTTTCGAGATACGAGTCTAAAGGATTTTCCCAACAAGATGCACAAACACTACCGATTCACCCATTAAGAGGTGATGAGGCTAATGGATTTGGAGGAAATATGAAGGCTTCAAAACCGCAAACAGCAAGAAGTCATTCTATACAGATGCCTCGGCTCAGGTATGCGTGCATTGAATTTCTGAGTCAAGTGTATGCAGAATTGTCGAGAGAGTGACACAAGTGTTAGTAAACATAAGATTATGTTCTAGGTGTGAAGGCCACAGCAAGCGAAGGTTAATTCAAGGACAAGTTGTTGATTCCCCAATGTCTGTATGGCAGTGGTACTGCACCCACATTTGCTAGATGAAAGTCCCCCCCTCGTCATAATGAATACGCCTTACGTTAACCATAAGGGATGGCACTCCATTAACGTGCAATGCCTTTCTACGTGACCTATAAGCCAATTGATGGTCTGCATGTGGCCGGGATCGGTATACATGATTCAAGAATTCTCAGAATTCACACAGTTTTGGGTCAGAGATGTTGAGGAATGGGGGGTTTCCATAAGGTGAACACCCTTTTCTGACATACTTTTTTCTGACACCCCCTATGAATTTTGAAACCTTAGCTTAACGGAATAAACCACATAACCATGTGGTTTTATGCCGTTAAGGTCCGTTAAGGTTTCCCACTTCAATAGGGTGTCAGAAAGTATGTCACAAAGGGTGTCACCCTTTGGAAACAACCCGATAGATTGCGATGGGATCTATCTGCTAGGGTATTTCCAGGTATCTGCATAAAAAGCTGGCTCACTGACTCCCCTTCAGGAACCCGCAGACACAAGGAGAGAGGGCATACAACCGGTGAGAATAGAAATTAGAATTGTGAATGATTATTAGTACATGTAGGCCTATATACAAACATACGGTAGGCCTATACCTAACTGATAAAACCTGTGATCCGGCCACAAAAGATTCTGTATCTATTTCAAGATGGCAACTAAGCTTTATGAATTGTATTGGAATGGTCACTATTATATTAACTTTTAAAAAATATAAAATGAGTTGTTGATTATCATTGCAAATGATACTTACATAATTAAAAGCTAAGAGTGGTGTACAAATCATGTATCTTTCGAAAATAAGCCATCGCTTACCAAATAATCATCGTGCATCAGAAAATTTTTTTTTTTAATTTTGTATCAGGCAAATTGTGTAGCTAATGGGCACTATCTAACTTGAGTGGAAGTGAACACCAAACAAACAATCGAACATACTTGCAAGGCTTTGTGTGGCTTTACTAATCAGTAAGCGTAAGTTCACCATTGAGAGATTCTTCTTTGTTCAGTTAATTTATTATGCTATGTTCCGATGGAAATTGTGTAAGTATGAATTTTTGAATTCGTTTTTCATTGTGTATTCTTTATTAAAGTGTCTCACATTTCTTGTTAATATTTGGTAAGTTGGCCCCCAAAAAGTACCAGGTTGGCCTACTTTCATTCACCCATTCATTTATTTATTATGGGTGAATGATGGGTGAATATAAGGGTGGGTGGTGAATGAATGATAAAATAATATCCTCATGTTTCTCAACTATTTATGACTAATAAAATGATTACGATAATTGATATTTTCAAAGTTGTAAAACAATAATATTACATTTGTATTAATCTGTTGGGATGTATATAAATCAAACAAGATGCGAACATTATGTTTAAAATTCTACAATAATCAGTCATTATCAAATACACGTCCAAACATAACTAGAATAAAAAACAATAAAAGATTAATTTCGTACAAAAACACAATCAAGACTAATTAATGTGGGTTTGATTTAAGTGTAACCATTTGCCATCCTGGGGAGAGTTTTTTGTGACCGTTACACTAGGACCTTTCATGCACCCTTAATCATGCCCCCTGTTTGCAGCCAATTTCACCCTGGCCACCTTACACAAATGCACTGACCGCAAAACAAAAGAACCCTACTTCGCTCTTTTGCACAGGTATAAGGTGCCAACAGGCTAACAGAATCCACGTTACCACTGGTATAAAATCTGTGTACACCCTATATGCACTGGCATAGATGAATACCGTGTGTAGAAGTCCCTGACCAGCACAACGTTATTTGGAGAATTAGGCTTTCTTAAATTTTGGCCCAAAATTACTGTTGTGACATTAAGCGACCCGGAGTCCCTAGTGACCGTGATGAATTTATCAGCTTTTACGGAATAAACTGCATAATTCGTCAATTCTGATGAAGTTCATCAGGGTCACTAGTGACCCAGGGTTGCTCATTGTCACAACCCCAATGACGGGTGTTTCTATAAAGGTGACACCCTTTTCTGACCTACTTTTTCTGACAAACCCTAATGAAGTCGGAACCTTAACGGAATACACCACATAAACTGGTTTAGTCCGTTAAAGGTTGCCTCCGAATTCCAATAGGGTGTCAAAAGTTTCAGAAAGGGGTGTCACCTTATGGAAACGACCCAAAATGACCATGCTGATGGCCACTGACCACAAACTTTCTACACTGTATATGAAGCTTGGATAGGTGGTTCTTATGACACACTTTGCAATTGGCTGAATTTGAAGTGTTTTGCCTAGTATCATTTTGAAGCATTAAAGTCGTTGGAAGAAACTAGTAGAAACCCTCAGATACTAAGGGAAAATCCCTGAAAACTCAAAAAGGTCTGAAGACATCTTATTGTAAAATGCAAGAGCCTTTAATTTTGTATTTTTTACATATTTAAATTGTTTAGAGTGAAGAGTCTTACTTTTTTGGGGTGTTTCCATAGGTAACACCCTTTTCCTGACATACTTTTCTGACACCCTATGAATTGTAAACTTAACGGAATAGATTCCAAGATTCAATTTATTCAGCATACTATCGTCGTGATCAGAACGTATAAATCCAGTATGTAATATAATAATAGGTAAATTAACAATTGTAAACTGTCCTAAGAGAACAGTTGAGGATTATGATATGCTAGGACCAGTATGGACAACCCGATAGGGCTTATATTGATTGCTGGCCCTGTAATATATACTTAAAATATACTTAATATTACAAAAATTATACACAAAAAAACAGAACAAGTAAAAAAAAAACGATAAAAAGACAAAAAAACAAACAAACAAACAACACCTAGAATCGGCGTTCTCGGCTTTCCCGCCGCTCGCTATATTCAAATACTATAAGCTGTGGGCCGCCCCATGACTTTGACCCTGGCACGGACCTTTGATCTCATCACATATGTGGAGTTCGCTGGTGCACCTAACAAAGTTTGGTTCCAATTGAAACTTTCAGTTTCAATGTTAGATGAATTTTACATTTTTTAGCCCATTTTTCACTTGACCTCACATGACCTTTGACCTTTCAACATGACCTTTGACCTCATCAACATATGACTGATCACATTGGTGTCACCTATGACAGAAGTTTGGTTCCAATTGAGTTAAACTTTTCAATTGA
The DNA here is from genome assembly GCA_023653785.1 of Ophioderma brevispina. NCBI lineage: Eukaryota > Metazoa > Echinodermata > Ophiuroidea > Amphilepidida > Ophiodermatidae > Ophioderma > Ophioderma brevispina. The sequence goes on along the minus strand of JAMKCH010000519.1, from coordinate 66,933 downwards.
GGTCAATTTTAAAAAAACTTAACAATTTGTGACCCACACATTCCCCACATACCCAAAACACGCACACGCATTGCTAGTGGTCCTGCCAGCTATAGCTGGCGGCCCACAAAAACAAACAAAAATATCTAAGCTAAACAAACACTTAACGGGAATACAGGATACGGAGTTTGACAAGACAAGATTTTCAACATGTCTTTGCCGAGGTATACTAGGGGTGCCAGGACCACCTCCTTTTCACCCCCCCCAGAAACTAAACCAAACCAACGTTTTTAGGTTCCTTTTCATGACCCCAAACATAATCAGGATTTTCCCCAAAATTTAAAAAATTGGCCCCAAGGGGTTTATTCAAGATGGCGTCCAGATTGCCCCAAAATAGGGGTTTTTCATCTAAAATGAATTAAAACAAGATATAAAAACTTAATTGTCAAGAAAATCAACAAGATTCAACAGATTCGATCAATAATTTAACATATCTGTGCTAAATAATTTCATTCACCTGTTTTTAATTCAAATGGCGTCCAACATGGCTGCCATAATAGCGTTTTTTCACTAAAACGCAGTTACAACAAGTTATTAAAAACTTAATTGTCAAGAAAATCCAATGAGATGAAAGGCATCAGTGATAATGTGAATACATCTGTGCCCTAATATGTCATTCACATATTTATAATAAAACATTCAAAATGGGCTTCCAAAATGGCTGCCGAATATTTTTTGTCACTATAATGCATTGAAAACACCAGAGTGATCACCGTAATTGTCTAGAGGTTTCAATGAGTTTTCAGATGATAATGAATATATCTGTACAAATAATTTTATTCACATGTTTGAAATACAAAGTGGAATTCAAAATGCCGCAAATGGAGCCAAAAATGGCCGCCAAGTGGACTTTTCCCATTATAATGCGTCACAACACAAAAACACACATAACTATAACAGGCCATCAATACAGAGAACATATCTACAGAAAAAGGAATATAATAAATATATATATATACCGTACAGCTTATTTGTGGGTTTGGGGGGAAATTCGCGTTTTCTACTGGCACTAATAATAGTTGGGGGCAATTTTTTTTTCGCCCTGAACGGTATCTTTGTTTGCGCTTTAATATTCCGTCAAAGGATAGTGAATATTAATTTATATATGCAAATTAAAGATATCCCTGACTAACAAGGATATGATAATTAATTAATCTAAATATAATAAGAGCTTATTATAGTCTAATGAATCATTCAAATTTCCCCCTAAGTGTCATTGTAAAGTAATATTACTTTATGTATCATATAGCAGGTTTACCTTGCTATTATAATATATAATTAGCTTTATTTGTATATTTCTGTCAGAAACAGGGTTTTGAGCTTGATTTTAATCAATTGAGGTATTTAAGTAATGTGGTCAAGAACAGAGTCTTACATAAAATGTGGGGTCTCTGGAATTTAATAGCTTAAAATGAGTCTGTGGAACTGAAAATCGGCCTGAGAATGAGGTCTTATTGGCGGGCACTTGCCCATACCACTTTTCAATCGAGCAAACCCCGCGGGCCCTACAGTAGATTATTTAACAGTCAAGTTTTGATTCAGAGATAAGGTACTACATCGCCCTCCAGGAAGTGCGCCTGCACTCCATAAGTAAGAAGGTGTTTCTATTTGTACCAACATCAAGCATGGCCCATTCACAAGAGCATTTGCATAATTACAAGACCCATAGATGCGTTGGTCCAAAGTCCAAAATATAAACAACCCTCACCTGGCAGAGCATAACCCTGCCCTCATGATGGAGGATTTTGGTCAACGCATTCCAAAAGAGACTACACCTTCCCAAGGATACCATCGGGGGGTGCTTTTAGAAGTTTACTAGGACATTGACCATTTATGCCCTAAATGGCATCAAACATACATCAATCACCACCCATCGGTGTTGCATCCCTCAAGATACAATGTGAGAATTATATTAAACCCAGATTGCCCTTTCCAATACTCATTGCTACCACCCACTGCATTCAAAGGAAGCTGTATCCCGAGTTATGCGAAGGTCAGCTTGAGTTATATGGAATTTTGCCTCTCTTTTGTCGCAGAAGATGCAATCTGAGTTGAAGATACTTTCCTCTTTGTTTTTGAGCGTGATGAATGCCAATGGCTAGACGGTAGGTTTTCGTAATTTCTAAATAGCCCCCCGTGGTATCCATGGAATATTTTATAGCTACTTTTGGAATGTGTTGACACACTGAGGGCAGGTTTATGCTCTGTCCGTGTGAAGGTCTCTGATATTTTTGTAATAACAATGCCCTCCCCTCTGGGTATTGTAAGTCTGCAAACGCTGTGAATGGGCCATGCTTGATATTGCAACATAAGTAATGCACATTATTTTGCTTCTTTCTTAGTTGAGTGGTGCCTCCTAGAGGGCTATTCCTTTCTCAACGCAATATTTGATGAGTAAAAGAAATTATGGAACATGAATAAAACATGCTGAACATAACTTTCAAAGACAACGATGAACAACTTGGGTAAGAGAACAAACACAATTAAGTTTGTAACATCTTGTTTTTTTAATGTATTTTAGTAAAAACTTTCACATTGTCCTTGATTGTCCACCGATGGCTGGTTGATGCCATTTCCAGTGCGGCTAGACGGTCAAGGTCCTGGTAACCTTGTAAAATGCACCCCCCCCCCCCCGATGGTATCCTTGGAACGGTTGTAAGCTCCTTTTTGAATGCGTTGACAAACACCTCATCATGAGGGCAAATCGTTTATGCTCTGCCAGGTGATGGGTTGTTTATATTTTGTGACTTTGGACAAACGCATCTATGGTCTTGTATTCTGCAAATGCTGTGGATGGGCCATGTTTGATGTTGGTAACAATAGAATACACCTTTCTTTACTTATTCAAGTGCAGGCGACATCCTGGAGGGCGAGCAACTTATTCGACTCAAAACTGCCTGTTAATAAGCTACTGTATTGCCCGGGGGTTGCACATTGAAAGGTGGTATAGAAAGTGCCGCCCATCAGACCCTCATTTTCAGGCCGATTTTCAGTTTCCACAACTCCCATTTAAGCCTATTTAAGTTCAATAGACCCCTCCTTTTATGTAAGAATCTGGTCTTGACCACATTTTACTTAAAATACCTCATTTTGATAAAATTCATCTCAAAACTCCGTGTTTCTGACAGAAACACCCAAATACGGCTATTATATATAGAACAGTAGTACCTAGCAATGTAAAACCTATATATATTATACATAATGTAATAATTACTTACAATGACACTTAGGGGGAAATTTGAAGATTCATTAGCCTATAGCTTATTAATGTAGATTAATTAATCCTCATATCCTTGTTAGTCTAGTGGATTATCTTTAATTGCCTAAATTAAATCATATCCTTGGGACGGAATACAGCGCAAACAAAAGATAGCGTTCAGGGAAAACAAATTCCCCCTAACTTATTCATTAGTGCATAAGAAAAGCGATTTCCCCTAACCCACACATAGCTTATACGTAATATATGTTATATATCCTTTTTCGTTAATATGTTCTCTTTAATGATGTCCTGTTATATTTATGTGTATTTTTTGTTGTGTTGTGATGCATAGGGAGCGGTGGGGAACAGTCCACTTGGCGGCCATTTTGCTCCATTTGCGGCCATTTGATTCACTTTGTATTCTCAAACATTGAATAACTATTATGTACATATTTATTCATTATCATCTGAAACTCATGGAAAACTGCTCGAAAAATTACTGTTATACCTCTTGTTTCAATGCATTATAGAAAAACTCTCTCCGGCAGCCATTTTGACCGTGCGCATTTTGATTAAAATAGTGAATGACATTATTTAGGCACAGATTGTATTCATTAATCACTTGAGACTTTCATCTCATTGGATTTTCTGCCATTAAGTTTTTTTAATAACTTGTTTTAATACTTTTAAGTGAAAAACGCTATTTCTGGCGGCATTTTGGACGCCATTTTGAATTTAAAACATGTAATGAATTAAGTTAGGCACAAGATATGTTAATGATGATCTAATATGTTGATCTTGTGATTTTTTTGACAATTAAGTTTTTTATATCTGTTTTAATTCATTTTATGAAAAACCCCTATTTTGGCGGCCATCTTGGACGCCATCTTGAATAAACCCCCTGGGGCCACTTTTCATTTGGGAACATCCTGATTATTTTTGGGGTCATAAAAGGAACTAAAAAAGTTGTTTGGTTAGTTCTGGGGGGGGTGCAAGGAGGTGGTCCTACTCCCCTAGTAGAAGTAATAATATTGCCTAATGATGACAGAGTAAAAGAGCTAGCGGTGAAGAAAGGGTACGGAATAGAGATAGAAATGAAATGAAGAGTAAGTGAGGAGAGAAATAAGGAATGGGGCGTACATTTTATAAAGAATTGTACTGGTTGATGAAATGTTTTTTCAGTTGAGCTTTAAAATTATTTGGTTGTAATTGTTGTGATGGATTCTGGAAGATCATTCCAAAGTTTGCACCGTGATACTGAATAAAAAGTGCTTTTCAGAGGAAGATCTTGGGAGGGGAAGATGAAGTTTTTCGGCTTGTCTGGTGTTGTAGCTGTGGGGATTTGTCCGTTTGTGGTAAAGTAATTGCTTAAGTTCGGAGGGATAAGGATTGTTGTGATAGTTCAACATGAAGAGCTCTGTTTGGAAGTGGTTGAGGTGCTCTAATTAAGTGTTTTCAGTGAGTGAAATAATGGCAAAGTGTGAGTTATGGGGGGTGAGTTGGGATAGTGGGATGGACAATGTCTGTGTGAAGTTTAGTTTGGTGAGTCGTGAATGATAGTGGGAGGCCCAGATGATGTTACAGTCGCTAAGGTATGGGGACTAGTGTGTTGTAAAGTGATTTAGTGTAGTCTGGATTGTGTGGTGTTGACTCTGTTAAAATTGTCACATGGTGAGACGCTTGGGTAGGTGACAGAGTTGATGTGTTCATTCCATGTTAATTTGTCATCGATTGTGATACCAAGAAATTTGGTTGAGTGTGCCTGGGAGATTGTCTGGTTATCTATTGTTAATGTTTGATTGGGATTTGGGTTTTTTGGGTAGCACAGGAAACAGTCGGAGTCCTGATTTCATTGTGTACATCTGCTATGTTGGGTGAAATTATGAAGGACCACAGGATTCATGTTTTCATATGTATGAAACATTCAATTTCATACAAATCCTGGGAATAAAAGTCATATCCATATGATTAGACTACTTACAAAAGTTTACTCAAAATACATTGCAAGTTTAATACAGAACCCCTTTCTTCTTATTTGCTATAAGTGAAATTGTGGCAACTTCTATGTATGGCCTCATTGTTCCCACAAGAAGGAGCCAGATACCTTTGAATGGGATGGAGGGAAAAACTCAACTTCCTCAGTGTTCAGCAAGAAACTCGATACAAGATTAGGTATGGCAAAACATAGACAGTATGGCCTCGTTGTAGCCCCACAATAATTAGGCAGATACCGGGTTTGAATGGGAATGGAGGAAAAAACGCTCAACTTTTCATTGTTCACAAGAAACTCGATACAAAGATGAGGACAGCAAAAGCCACAGACAGAAAGCGAGAAGCCATCTGCTGTGTCATAATACCTAATAACGTCAGCCACTGGACGCCACAGCAGGTGGGTTTTAGAATTGCCTGTTTTGGGAACTGGTAAGATCCTTTGGCTTGGGTATGTTTATGTGTGGTGTGTTTATTGTTGAACTAATGATACCAGCGCATTGTTTTGTAGCTAGGGCCTTTAGAGCCGACTTAGATTTCTCAAGGATGGTTTGTTAGATTTTCCAGCAAATTTGTTTTTGCATATGCATAATGCGTGTCCACATATTAAACACCGAGATATAGCTAAACTCAAATCAATGTCCTTCATGCAACAAATCGTAACTCTAATGAAATTGGGTTGGTACATTTACAGCACCCACTTTGTCTGCTCCCAGTTGAATTCAGCAGCCTTGACGGAATAAAGTGCATGTGATACTGTACTTTATTCCGTCAAGGCTGCCGAATTCAACTGGGAGCAGACAAAGTGGGGTCACAAAATGTACCAACCCAATGAAATTCCAGATCCGGAATTCTGTTATATACAGTATCCTATGGTACCGTTACACAGCTCATAAAGGTGTAGCGAATGATTACTACATCAACAAAATGTGATTCATATCAAACTTTTGAATTCAGCAGTTTATAGGTGACTATCTTTAATTTTGGCAAACTATTTTAATTAATAAATGGAAAAAATATTTCACATTCTCTGAGGTTACCTAAATGTGACATTACAATATCCATAGTGTCTCCAGGAATTTGCTGATAACATAAAAAGGAACCAAGAGAATCAACTGAAATTTTGTTTAATAAAATTTTTTTCAATGATTATATCAACAAAAGCATAACTGAATGTGCTTGAATATCAAAAGGCCTCTTCAATTCATCATACCTAACCAAATGGAGTTGACCATCTGTCATACCAGTGAAGGAGTTTATATGATTTTAGAACATCTTTTTAGGTATTGGGCACCGTTGTAATATCTGCCGTTTAACAGCATGAACCATCAGTTTCTTCTTTCTGGCCAGTAAATTAAAGACAAAATCAATGATGTTGCTTTTTTTTTTGCAGTAGGCATTGACACCATGCACTACCTGTGAATAATAGTAAAAGGAAGCAACATTGCCACAATAAAAAGAAACTTTGTTACCTTACAAAATTAACTTGTTACTGTACAAAAATAAATTTGACTGTGTCCTAGAAAACTACGTTTTATGAAATGTTACTTTTATACCCTAATAAAGATTAAACACAATCTTAAAGGGACATAATGGCATGAAAAAAAATTGACATAATGAAAACGACCCTTACTGAAATCACAATTTTTTTCATACCATTATCTCCCTTTAGGGCTAAGTACTATAGTATATTTCAAAATGATTGAGACCTCATTAAAAGTTTTAGGTCTGTCCATTTACTGTGAGAGGCAAGAGGAATTATTTTAATGGTCAACAGTACTAAAGTTGATGGTATGTACTCATATCAATGTACAGTAATATAGCAGTGCCTGTATGAAGATGGTATATGGTTTAAGTAAGTACCACTTCAAAGATTCAACCAGGTGTTTCAATTGATGTATCACGATGAAAACATCAGCAATAATCTTTAACAAATACCTCAAATTAAAGCGGTATTCTTAATGTTTTTTTTTTTTTTTTTTTTATCAGGTCGAGAACTCATCAGCCCGCTTCTTTCCACCAAGTTACATCATTGTTGCCCTTATGGAACTCCAGATAAATCGTATACAACATGGGTTAACATTTTTGTCACAGACGGACGAACGGACGAACGGACGGACGAACGGACGAACGGACGCTGCTCATTTCATAGTCCCCGTTCCGAACTCGTTCGGCGGGGACAATAAAGATTAATCACAATCTTAAAGGGACATAATGGCATGAAAAAAATTGACATAATGAAAACGACCCTTACTGAAATCACAATTTTTTTTTCATGCCATTATCTCCCTTTAAGGCTAAGTACTATAGTATATTTCAAAATGATTGAGACCTCATTAAAAGTTTTAGGTCTGTCCATTTACTGTGAGAGGCAAGAGGAATTATTTTAATGGTCAACAGTACTAAAGTTGATGGTATGTACTCATATCAATGTACAGTAATATAGCAGTGCCTGTATGAAGATGGTATATGGTTTAAGTAAGTACCACTTCAAAGATTCAACCAGGTGTTTCAATTGATGTATCACGATGAAAACATCAGCAATAATCTTTAACAAATACCTCAAATTAAAGCGGTATTCTTAATGCTGATTTTGCAGGTACTGGTTTGATAACAGCTTTGAAAAACAAGAGAAATTGCATAGCAATTGATGAGGATGAAACCATCCTACAGCATCTATGCGGAAGATGGTTAAAAGAAAAAGAGGAAATAACAGACGATGATGCTGAAGATGAAGATGAACATGGAATGAGTGGTAATGAAGGCGGAGGAGAGGAGGAAGCCGATAATAGTGAGGATGAAGATGTGGATGATACCGAAGAAAAACAGCAGGTTGGCAGTTGATTGTCAATTAATATCATGCAAAACTAGCATAAGCATTGAATATGTGTTAATCTTTCCCTGGACATGGCCAATGCACATACTTGAAGTGTTGTTAAAGTAAAAAAAATGTGTGTGTGTGGCTGGATTCGAACCAGCGACCTCTGCATTACCAGCACATTGCTCTTACTGATTACGCAAACGAGCCAGGGTTGATAGGGGAGCATAGGTGTTAGGTCCCAAAGATGTTAACATCTATCTGTTGCTCCTCTATTCCAGCTTGTTAGCTTGGTAAGAGCACCATGCTGGTGATGCAGAGGTTAACGTTCATATCTGGCCAAGCGCACATGGTTTTCTTTTCAGCACTTAAGTGCACTGGCCATCTTCAGTGAAAGATTAATATTCATCTTTGTCTACCTGAAGAACTAAGCTGTTAAAATTTCTAGCATAGGTATCGCAAGTTAATTCCATAATTGGCTTTTTGCTGAATTTGTATTTTATGCCAAAACAAAAAAGAACAAACCCATAATTTACATTGATTTGGAAATACAATACTTTGTATGTCAATATTTTAACTTTGGTGGCCTATTAGCGGAGCGGCCGAGCCTTGAAAAGTGCTCTAGTTTTCGAGTTACCCCTCCCCACCGTACAACAAAACACAACCACCTTTATTTGAAGGATAAATATATAAGATTTAAGAAAACGATGGTTGTGGTTGAACTATTTGGTGGCAGGGATGATTTCTATGCCGAAAAATGAAATTTGGGATGCAAGTTAATTTTTTTTTTTTTTTTTTTTTATTACATGCAAATGTTAACCCTTTTTCACAACAGACATCAACAGACATCAACAACAGACATCATCAACAGACTACAACAACAGTGGACAAAGTGATCCCTATGTGTCTTCCTGCCTTAGGGCAGGTGACACAAAAACAGCAGGTTGGCAGTTGATTGTCAATTAATATCATGCAAAACTAGCATAAGCATTGAATATGTGTTAATCTTTCCCTGGACATGGCCAATGCACATACTTGAAGTGTTGTTAAAGTAAAAAAAATGTGTGTGTGTGGCTGGATTCGAACCAGCGACCTCTGCATTACCAGCACATTGCTCTTACTGATTACGCAAACGAGCCAGGGTTGATAGGGGAGCATAGGTGTTAGGTCCCAAAGATGTTAACATCTATCTGTTGCTCCTCTATTCCAGCTTGTTAGCTTGGTAAGAGCACCATGCTGGTGATGCAGAGGTTAACGTTCATATCTGGCCAAGCGCACATGGTTTTCTTTTCAGCACTTAAGTGCACTGGCCATCTTCAGTGAAAGATTAATATTCATCTTTGTCTACCTGAAGAACTAAGCTGTTAAAATTTCTAGCATAGGTATCGCAAGTTAATTCCATAATTGGCTTTTTGCTGAATTTGTCTTTTATGCCAAAACAAAAAAGAACAAACCCATAATTGACATAATGAAAACGACCCTTACTGAAATCACAATTTTTTTCATACCATTATCTCCCTTTAGGGCTAAGTACTATAGTATATTTCAAAATGATTGAGACCTCATTAAAAGTTTTAGGTCTGTCCATTTACTGTGAGAGGCAAGAGGAATTATTTTAATGGTCAACAGTACTAAAGTTGATGGTATGTACTCATATCAATGTACAGTAATATAGCAGTGCCTGTATGAAGATGGTATATGGTTTAAGTAAGTACCACTTCAAAGATTCAACCAGGTGTTTCAATTGATGTATCACGATGAAAACATCAGCAATAATCTTTAACAAATACCTCAAATTAAAGCGGTATTCTTAATGTTTTTTTTTTTTTTTTTTTTATCAGGTCGAGAACTCATCAGCCCGCTTCTTTCCACCAAGTTACATCATTGTTGCCCTTATGGAACTCCAGATAAATCGTATACAACATGGGTTAACATTTTTGTCACAGACGGACGAACGGACGAACGGACGGACGAACGGACGAACGGACGCTGCTCATTTCATAGTCCCCGTTCCGAACTCGTTCGGCGGGGACAATAAAGATTAATCACAATCTTAAAGGGACATAATGGCATGAAAAAAATTGACATAATGAAAACGACCCTTACTGAAATCACAATTTTTTTTTCATGCCATTATCTCCCTTTAAGGCTAAGTACTATAGTATATTTCAAAATGATTGAGACCTCATTAAAAGTTTTAGGTCTGTCCATTTACTGTGAGAGGCAAGAGGAATTATTTTAATGGTCAACAGTACTAAAGTTGATGGTATGTACTCATATCAATGTACAGTAATATAGCAGTGCCTGTATGAAGATGGTATATGGTTTAAGTAAGTACCACTTCAAAGATTCAACCAGGTGTTTCAATTGATGTATCACGATGAAAACATCAGCAATAATCTTTAACAAATACCTCAAATTAAAGCGGTATTCTTAATGCTGATTTTGCAGGTACTGGTTTGATAACAGCTTTGAAAAACAAGAGAAATTGCATAGCAATTGATGAGGATGAAACCATCCTACAGCATCTATGCGGAAGATGGTTAAAAGAAAAAGAGGAAATAACAGACGATGATGCTGAAGATGAAGATGAACATGGAATGAGTGGTAATGAAGGCAGAGATAGGAGGAAGCCGAAAGATTAGGATGAAGATGTGGATGATACTGATAAAAACAGCAGGTTGGCAGTTGATTGGTCAATTATATCAGCAAAACTAGCATAAGCATTGAATATTTGTTAATGTTCCCTTGACAATGCAATGCACATACTGAAGTGTTTAAGGTAAAAAAAATGGTGTGGTGTGTGTGGCTGGATCGAACCAGCGACCTCTGCATTTCCAGCACATTGCTCTTACTGATATACTGCAAAACAACGATCCAGGGTTAGATAGGAAAAAAGGAAAGCATAGGTGGTTAGGTCCCAAAGATGTTAACATCTCTGTTTTGCTCCTCTACTCCACAGCTTTGTTAGCCTTGGTAAAGCACAATGCTGGCTGATGCAGAGTTTAACTTCATATCTTGCCAGCGCACATGGTTTTCTTTTCAGCACTTAATTGCACTGGCAATCTTCAGGAAAGATTAATATTCATCTTTGTCTAACTGAAGAACTAAGCTGTTACCGATTTCTCAGCATAGGTATCGGCAAGTTAATTCATAATTGGTTTTTGCTGAATTGTAGTTTAAATGCCAAGACAAAAAAGAACAACCCATAATGTAACATTGATTTGGAAATAACACACTTGATATTTCAATATTTTAACTTTGGTGGCCTATGCAGTGTAGTCTTAACCAGAGGAGGTATTGAGTCCATCCCCCACAATGCACCAGTTTTTAGGAATTTCAACTTAATGAAGTTGATTGATCACACAAAAATCCTATTCTTAGCACATAAAAACCTGACTTTTACACTCATTTGGGCCCACAAAGTGCAAGTACTTACAGAATTTTTATCATAATTGTGAGACATGGTCATTAACTTCTTGATTTTTTATCTCTAAGTACTAACATGTGTTTAGTACAGTAAAGTATATGTACATTGCAATGCATTATGGGATTGGTTCAAAACACCCTCTTAGTATACAGTATTGGGGTTTCCTCAATGAAGCCGTTGCCTTTATTCACAGAGCACACTAAGTGCAAATTTGCTAAGAAGTCTAAGGGTTACACTTAATTTTGTATGTTAAAGACACTATCAGTGATTTGTTGGAGGGGACTTACCTCTGGGTCAACATTAAAAGTTAATCTGATTATATTTTATATACTCGCAAATTATTGCCAGAGGTAAGACTCCCCCCAAAAAGTATAGTTTTGATTATGTAAGATAAGGGTCAAGAAGGTCAAAGCCAATTGGATTATGTTGCCCTATGACCTATTTTGTTGCATAACATGATAACTATACAAACTATTCATTATTTTGACACATTAAGCTAGACGAACAACTTTTATTTTTTACCAAAATTGGAAGCTAGCAACTTCGAAGGTTTGACCCCCTGTACAAATGAGATGACATCTTTCTTTTACCATTTAGGCCATTTTATAATAATAATAATAATAACAGTCTTGATATAGCGACTAATGCGCGGGACTATAGGCGCTTTACATAGAATGGAGCATATAAAAAAATTAATACGACCAAAAACAAAACAAAATAGATAAAATTCTAATGTTTAAAAAACATGAATATTAAATCAATTATAAAAATTTACAAAAAGAACTTTAAATTAAGTAGAAATTCAAAAATATATATTGTGACCAACAGATAGAAGAGAAGACCACCCAGTTGCCTCCCATACTAAGAACATATGGGGATACACCTTGATAGTCAGCATGTGAGGATCTGGTGTATGTCCCCAAAGCGGACATCGGTAAGTCTTGATCTTTCCTGGATTCAGATGCCTCTACTCTACCTAATCTGATGAAACAACTATCCTAGGCAACCGGATTGGATGAAGGTAGAGAATAAGAGAAAAGCAGGAAAACCAAAAATTCAACAGTGGTGATTGGACTGCATCGAACAGGATACAGAGGAGCCAAAAATGTTGTGTAAATAGGAATGTCTTCATACGTGACGTTGAAAATAGTTGACGATTGAGCTAAGCGGATGCTGTTAGGGAGTTTATTCACAAATTGCTGCTGCGTAAGCAAAAGATCTATCACCATAGAACTTTGTTGATGAGTTTGATGATTTACTCAGCTGGGAGCAAGAGGATGATCTCAGGTTTTACCTCTAACTCCCAAACCAATGGTCATAGATTGTACAAACTATACATTTTTGGAATCCTTATGACTAGACGGATAATATGGCATACATTTCAACATGATTGGAGCATTTTAAAAGTTGACCCCTGTATAACCTTAAATTGGCCCCTATTGAAAAGTGACCACAATTTGAGAGTACTTACTACCTAGCATTGATGTTGAGGGTCCATACTAACTACCAAAGGTGTCAAACCTTTTCTGCAGTGAGGGGTAAATGTTTGACCTGGGTCCGTGCTCTTCTATATGCCCTTTTGTGGAATTTGGGGGAGTGCGATTGCACCCCTGCATACGAGCCTGCCTGTAGATGTTCATTGTGAGCAATTTATTACCCATCTGGAACTCAATTAAGGACCATCTAACTTTTCACAGAACTCCCAATCCAGCTGTTATTTTGAGGCTAATGTGATGAGGATGTGTACACTGTGGCCTTCAGTACTTTATATTGTATAGATCAGTGTTATCCAAATGAGGTTCTGGATCAAATTTTCTCACCTAATTGGAATTAGTTAAACTAAAGTTTTAAATCCGGTTTGTCCCCGCTAAACGAGGGTGGCCGGATACACCTCACACTCGGCAATACTGCTGTGTGAGGATTTAACAGAATTATCAACAAACATGGATAATATAATTCCATAGTTGATGGAACTGTTCATGTGGAACTTGGGAAATGCCGAGCTATGCAGTTTTGGTGAACAGAGTTATTATCCAGTCGGAACTCTTAGGCCTTGTTTCATTATAGGTTTAGAGTTGAGGGTTTTTGTACATTTTTAATCATTTTAATAAATTCTTTCCCCACAGGATTTGGTAAATGGCTTGCCAGAGGAGAAGTGCAGGGAACTGTTAATTGAAGTTTGGATTAGATCAACCTGCCCCAATTTTAGAGATAATGGATTTTTACAAAGATGAGGAACCACCAGTACCAATTCCTCCACCACAAGGACCACCACAGCCCCATTGGTGTGTCTGCAGAGTAATTGCAGAGAGAGCAATAAAAGATATCTTTTGTAAGCAGAACCCGCAGAATGATCTGCAACACCAGTAAGAAAGGATTCTACACAATTTTTAAAAATTTAAAAGTGTGTTGCAAGTGACAGGATTTGATTTAACAGGAAGCAGTTTTGATTTTGGCATAATTTGAAAGGTCCTATTTTTCGCATTTTAATGGGTGCTTCCATAAGGTTTTTGAATTCATAAGTGTGTCAGACTCAAGTGGGTCACCTTAAGGAAACACCCCATTTTCATACTGAAATTTTCACCATTCAAATCCAACTCAAGGAAAAAATAACATTTTCTGGTTAACCATATTGTCAAGATGATCCTGAATTTATTGTACCGGTAACAGAAACACTTGGGCCTTAACATGTGATTAAACACACTAATGATTGACTACTTCTGGCCATTCCGAGTAAGACAATGTAATTGGCCATACCTATGCTAATTAACTGGATGTAACATGTCATATCGTCAAATAGGGAAGGAGTGCAACATTTCAACTAGCAGCTCCTTTCAAATCATGAAGGCTGACACCGTACATCATGGAAAGCATCGCAAGCGTCCCGGTAGGCCACGTAAGATTACCCCGGTAATGGAAAGACACAGGCTTCATCAACTCAAGAAATTGTGACTATTGGAAAGGTCTTTTACAGTTCCACGTCTACTACAATTGTGGCCTAAACGAGCAGAACATTGTCAACGGACATTGTTGAATTTACTTCATAGACATGGCTATAGATTTCGTCAAACGTGAATAAAGGGATTGCTGACAACTGAAGATCTGAAGAAACATGTGTTTGCCAACAAATGCTAAAGAGGTCTTCCGGCTTTTGGTGCGACGGGGTTGCTTTTTACTTGGACGCAGTTTCCTTCACTCACCAAACCAATCCATTGGATCAAGCAAAGTCTCCTACATCTAGAATATACAGACTGAAGGGTGGAGGACTCGATTTTGGGTGTACAACGAGAGGGGAAAAGGAAGGGACAAGTGGACACTATGTCAGGTTGATTGTTGCCATCAGTATCAAGGAACACTTCCCAAGAATATTCAACATCACAGACAAAGATCAAGTCTTCCTACAGGACAACGACCCATCACAGAGCAGTGTCATCGCCTGTGAAACTATGAAGGAAGTCCACCCAGAAATCCAGACATCAATCATATCGAAAACTTTTCACATGGTGAGTCAGAAGTTGCGATCAGATGCTCTTTTGCACCAATACACAAAAGAGAACCATGATGAACATTCCTCTAGAAACAATAAATAACACTATAGCTTCACTTAGCACTCGTCTTCATGATATCGTCGCAAGGCATGGACAAAGAGTAAAATACTGAACAGTGTTAATGGTGCATTACGTGATCCCATAAGGTGTGTGGTTTAAATTAGCATCACAATGACTTACACATCTGAAACGTTTATAGACCACTGCCATTTCTCACCGAGTTGATGGTTTCTGCAAGCCAAATTGCAATAACCTTTTTGTCAAAACTGAGATAAGATCTTATGTATACTTGTAATATCTTCTTGTACAAGAAATCATCACTACACTAAACTATGTGTTCATGTTTTGTTATCAGTTTTTAAACACATAAACATGTTCAAGAAAATACAAAAGGAAAAATACCCATATCTTGGTTAAAAGGTGGCTATTTTCTTGTACCCCTGCTTCCAAAAATAGTGGGCATTTTTCCTTTTGTTTAACGCGTTAGGCGTTTAGAAACTGTTGCGAAAACAAACATGTTTTGTAGAGTGTATGTCGAAATATGTATGACCATTTCAATGTTCAAATATTTTGTTACCTGTAAGAAATTATGTTCATAGGGATCACGCAATGGCTTTTCGTGGTTGTGTGTTAAAAAATATGGCATGATAAAACAATCATTTCACATACGCCTAATACGGCAAAGTTTAATATACCATGTCTATTATATTCTATTCCAACCATATTTAAATCCGTATGCCATGGTAATCATAAAGGAAAATGATGGAAACAATGCAAATTGTAGTCATTTGTTAACAAATTGCACAGCATGCACAGTATTCCACCCAAAATATCTTGATCCTTCTATTTCTTATATTCATTGCATACCGTTGGCAGAGCACACAGTTCTATGGGATTGGGGTATGTGATTGCATACCGTCACAGAGGGATATGGATATGGAGATATATATATATATATATTCATGTTTTATAATGCGCCTAATATTTTGTTTTATTTATAGTGAGAGCGAGCGTGGTATCGATTTCAGGACGTTTTCGTATGCGACCCTTGTACTCTCAAGGCTGCCAAGGAGCTACGCCAGTCCACGGAATATGCATTTGGACAGAAGAGAAAGACACCTCATGACAACAAAGATTCTACACTAGACGCGTTGATGTCTTTGGATGCTGAAGTAAGTCAAACTGGCATGTTTTCTTGTGTTACACGCCATTTCCGCGTCGCCTGCTGAATTATAAAATCATTCTGTTTACCCAAAAGCGCGCCGATTTGGGCTTAATAATTTCAGGTGAGGGCCAATGTATATAAAAGATTTATAACCATGCAAAAAAAGAGAAGATACCAGTAGCTTCCCACAATGCATTGCTTCCATTGGAAGTTTTTGTACAGGTTGCAATGTGGATCGTTAGAGATGAAACGCTCTTAAAATGCAAGTTTGTGATCAGTACTGTCAATTTAGCCATGTTTCATCACTAACGACCCACATCAGTACCTGTACAAAAACCTCCATTGGAAGCAATGCATTGTGGGAAGCTACTGAAATCTTCTCTTATGCAAAAATATCAATTTTGAAAAATCTAGAGGGTGCACTATTTTTCAAATGTGCCAGTGTCTCTTTAAGACATTGGTCCCCTGTACAGTCCCCTGACTGCCCCAAGCCGTCCTGGAACACTGGACATCGTTGGAAATGCTCCTGCTCAGTTGACCCCAAATGGGGTGTTGAGCAGTATCTCAAACAAGAAACAAGTCTTGAAGATTTTAGAAAATTCTATCACAAAATTAGGGAGGACTAATTATTTACGCCAGGGGATGGAGGATTTGAGGGGGAATATGTACATACTGTTATATAGCCTCCATTTTTCTGATTAAACTTTTAAAAATATTATTTTCTCAATTTTATTTGAGAAGAGATTTCTCACAGGAAAAGTACTTTGTTTACTATAAAAGAGAGAAAGGGGAATATCCCTAGTTTGTTTTTGCAAGATGCACCTGTTGTTGACAATTACACAGGTGATTGGGAATTCCCCAAGAATGCTAAACTTAGAAACTGAGTCAACTTGTTTATGCTTTGAGATCAAAACGTTGTAAGATCGGGGAATTTCCCCACAAAGTTATATATGGAAAGTGGTGTGATTCAGATGAAGTAATTTATGTGGATTTCAATTGGTCAGCTAGTGCAAGGTTATGTTTATGCATGATGCTGTTGTAATGTCTATTTTTAAGACTTGGGAACTTTATGAAATATTGTGTATATATGAAGAAGAACTTGGCCAGATGATTTGTCAGCAGTTGTAATCAGCTATACAGTATGGTTATAGCTAGTTTTATCTACAATGATGGTAGACTTATGCTCTACACAGTACCAGGATTTATTATATTTTCAATTCCATGTGAGCAGAGTGCTGTAATTATTCTACTGTCGTCTTTGAAGCCGAAAGTGCTGGGAATCAAAATAGGATTCCAAATTGTGGACAGATAGAAATCGTGGTGATTGTCTTGGACTGATATACTGTGGAATATTAGTGTCGTTGAGGGAATTATTTAACCTTGTCGTCTTGAACTGCTGGACAAAAGTTATCTTCAGGTCTGAGAAGATTCCAATGGAATATTACCTGAGGATTTATAAGCGTGACTTTGCATGTTGTCATTTTTTGAAGTCTTTGCTGTGAGGACATATCATCGTTGAACTGCAACGCTTCTTGTGGACATTAGTGGACATTCTTGAGGACAATAAGTATCTTAACTAATTGTGTGTAATTATATATGTAATGTTGTTTTGGACATACCAAATTCTTGAACCAATTACAAATCATTAAAATCTGTTATATTATATAAAATTTAGATCACTTGTGCACAAGGCTCTTTTTTTTTTTTTTTTTTTTTTCCACCAAGTTACACCATCGTAGCCCTTACGGAACTCCAGATAAATCGTACACAAGCAGGTGAACACGGACGGCGAGCAGACAGACAGCATGACAGACAGACAGACAGACGGACAGACGGACGGACGGACGGACAGACAGACAGACAGACAGACAGACAGGCAGACAGACAGAAAAGTGATTACTAAGTCTCTGCCGAACAAAGTTCAGGCGAGACAAAAATTTAGATCACTTGTGCACAAGGCTCGTTTATTTGTGTTTGAAAGGTATTTCTGACCTTTGACGTCTACGAGACGTCATAACAATACATATAAACATATATAGGTCAAATGGACGAATATGAAGGCAGTAGTGCTAAAAAGTTAATTTGTACATTTCGGGTAAACCCTTTATCAAGTACAGAGAAAGATACAAAATTATAAAGTACATGATATAGTAAATATAGATATCAGTTGTCTACATCTTCGACTTATACCTAAAAGTTTCCAACTCAAGTTTCACCCTGCATTTCCTACCAGTAATCAGAGCCGATATAATATTGAACAATCGCTATGTGCTTGCTCTCGCAATCTCATGCGCAAAACCATTTCTGACATGAATAAACGCATGGACTCCTACACACCACGCAATACATGGCTCATCACAAATCTACTCTGCATTCAGCCTGCACTCCTGTACAAAGCACTGCTATCATACAGAATATTTGTATAAATAACGCTAAACTCTACGACTTCCTTACTACTACTACCAAGAAATCTAAGTTGGACTACTTGTAGTCATTAAGACCTTGCCATCCCCAGACAGCCTCACAAGGTGCTAAGGTTGTTACCATTCCTGAACATCAAGTTCAAATCCAATTTCCTATACCCCCTTTCCTTTACCACCCGTCCTTATTTGCGTTTTCTTTTTTCCTACTGTTTGTAAAGGTCGCAAAAGGGTACAGGAAATCATCGTTTATGCCTGGGAGCTGGAAACAGCACCGCAGACCTATGAAAGATCCAAAGAATTGCAATTCTAGAAGCCGCACTGACAGAGCAATGCACGTGCGAAGAGGAGGGCGAATGGCAGAGACGGGCAACAGAGATCCTTCAACACAACGCCATCAACACTGAGGCCTTTGCAGGCACAGTCCACAATCTCCTTAAAGATGGAAGGGGAAAATAACGGAATAATATGTTGACAGGACCAGCTAATTGTGGCAAATCTTTTCTGCTGGGTCCTGTTAACAAAATATTCAAAGTATTCAATAACCCTGCCAACAGCACCTCCGCCTGGGTTCGTGTTGAGGACGCTGATGAGGTCATTGTTTTGAACGACTTTAGGTGGACGCAACAGGTAAATTGACCCCTCGAAATTGTGAATGTTTCTTGCTATTAATCTCTCACAATGAAAAGGATTAAAAATACATCGGTCCTCGGACTGCCTGCCATCGTGGTTAGTGAATGATAGGCCTAACATAACCTTTGACCTTGATATGTGACCTTGGACCCGTAAATAAATGAGGGTTTGCATGTAAACTCCATAAACCAAGTTTGGTTCCAATTGAACTTCAACTTGACCTCACATGACCTTTAATCTCATCAACAAATGAGGGATCCCATGTTGCACCTATGATTCAAGTTTGGTTCCAATTGAACTTAAATGAGGTCAATTTTACATTTTCAGCCTATTTTACAACTTGACCTCAAATGACCTTTGACCTTGGCATGTGACCTTGACCTCATCAACAAATGGGGGATGCTATGTTGCACCTGTGACCCAAGTTTGGTTTAAATCCAAAGTATGAGGATATTACAGCCAAATGTTAATCCTTTTTCACAACAGACAACAGTGGACAAAGTGATCCCTATGTGTCTTCCTGCCTTAGGGCAGGCGACACAAAAATCATTCAACGTTAAACATCAAGTTTTAACTATTTTCACGATGAGAGAGCGAAACATGTGAATGTGACCTAAGGACACATATTTGACCAAATTGTAATAGTTTTTCTCATTTCCTTTGCAGATAAGAGCATGGAATGACTTTCTGCTGCTACTAGAGGGAGAGCCAGTCCACCTTCCAAATCCCACTATGCCCAAGACATCCTCACCAAAGACACGCCCATTTTTTGCACTTCAAGCCACCAAATCATGATGATCAGAAGCGGTGTTGTTGATGAGCGAGAAACGGGGACGATGAGCGTTCGCTGGAGACATTTCAGTCTATTCCACCAGATGCTAGTACTTTTGGAAATTTTTGCATGATCATAAAATGTCATGGTTCTTAAAGTACTTGAATACTTTATTCTTAAGTACTGTTTAGTACAGTATAGGCAATTGCAATGCATTGTGGGATTGATTCAAAACACCCTTCGACTACAGACCAAGCAATAAATTATGCTCAGAGGATGATTCTTCCAAAGACACAGGCATGACTGCAGCTTTTGGAAAGAAAACACTATAGATATAACTATACTACCTGTACTCCTCCATCATGAGATGAATACACAGACACAGAAATACAAGTTGCTAAAGTCTTAAACACAAGCACAGAAATGAATCTTTGGGTTAAGATAATTAAGCTTGGGAATGACCACCATAATGAAAATGTTGATAACACAAAAAGGTGACCCAATTGTGTCAAAACATCCCAAGAAAGGCAGAAAAGTTGATGTAGATTATTATGTAGCATATGACTGATGTTTTGGGTTTGTGGCAATACAGGTGTTACAACTGCAAAGAAAACACCAAAAAGGAAGAAGACATGTAGCAGCAGCAAGAAAATTGAAGACAAAACCTTGTGTAGCTAAGGGATTGCATAAGGTATTTGACAAAATGTGGTGTGACCGACCCTAGTAAAACCATCAAACTCATTTTTTTTAATGCAAATTAGCACTAAATAAAAATTCTGTTGACTGACCCATGCTTTTCATTTACAATTTTTTTTATCAACACAAAGACAAAAAAATACATCGGTCCTCGGACCGCTTGTGTCGCCCTGCCATCGTGGTTTGTGAATGATAGGCCTAATATCAGCTTTGACCTTGATATGTGACCTTTGACCTCATAAACAAATGAGGGCTTGCATGTTAACTCCATAAACCAAGTTTGGTTCCAATTGAACTTCAACTTTTCAAATGAGGTCAATTTTACATTTTCAGCCTATTTTACAACTTGACCTCACATGACCTTTAACCTCGGTATGTGACATTTGACCTCCTCATAAATGGAGGATGCCATGTTGCACCTGTGACCGAAATTTGGTTTAAATCCATCAAAGTATGTGGATATTAGAGGCAATTGTTAACCCTTTTTTACAACAACAGACATCAACAGACATCAACATACATCAACAGACATCAACAGACATCAACAACTACAGTGGACAAAGTGATCCCTATGTGTCTTCCTGCCTTAGGGCAGGTGACACAAAAACATCAAAACAACTAGAAGTAAAATAAAAGATCTTTGCTATATGTCATTGAAAAAAAACTAAGTTTAGTAGCATGTTGCATTTGTTTTAGAGTAAAACAGTGACTGACCAACCCTAATATTTTTCCTCTGTTACAGTAAACAAACATTTCGGACCTTATCTCCAAACAAGCCAAAAAATTTGTCGTGTTGCCCTACGCGACCGACCCAAAATCTCTAAAATCTCGGGTCGGTATTTTTTTTAGTCTTGAGTTTGTCTATTTTACCCGTTTTCTGGTTGATAAATGTGTAACAAAGCCAACCAAATGGAAAATCACAAAGAGTAGCTCCGATTTAACTCCTTGCATTGGCAAAACACTCACTATTCTTGGAAATGACAAGGGGAATTAGCAATGAAATTGTGTGGCAATATCAAAATGTGCATGAAACATGAAGGAAAATACAATTGGCCTTAGTACGGCTGGCCGTATTACAGCACTGTATACTCAACGATACAGAGTACAATTCGACAAACAGTAATATTCAATTTAAAACAAAATTTTTGCATGAAATGATACCAAAAACTTTTATAAACAAATAAACGAACCATTTTGAAAAACACCAGTTGAAACAGTTTAACAAAATGAAAAACAAATTTCTCCTTCTGAAGCAGCGAAAAATATCAAATATAGCATCAATTACACTTTTCACACGTGCTGTCGTTACACTGTCAGCACATGCTTACAGCGCGTATGACATTGCTGTTTTTTGACATGGACACGATCATGATGGAATCCTAAGGTAGCTACGCGTTAAGTGTTACAGCTTTGAAAGGTTGTGAAGTGGTTTTCAGCTGTGTTACAACTTCCCATTTAAATGGAGACTTTTGCGGTTTGTATGCGAGGCATAACAACGATGGCACCGTGCAAATCGCCATCGGTCCGAATGGATCGTAGCTGTCAGTCTGCGCATCTGACTGCGGTATACTGTACTGCGGGACCTGGGATTTCGGCATGCCTCCGGTATAAAGTGGTTCTGCCGATATGCGATGAGTGCAAAACAGGAGGCAAGAAGGCAATAACTGCCATGCCCAAACCAACTCTTCAACGTCCCAATGCAGGGAGCCAGCCTTGAACAATATCATACTAAAAAATTGCACACTTAAAAAATCTACACTTTGGATCTGAGGTTCAAAAGCCATGCACTTCAATGGGCTAAAAATGAAGGAAAAAGCTGATATTTGGCACAAAAAAATAGAAAAAGAGGCTATCAACTGAAGTACACTCCTGAGTACAGTCAAAATGCACAGAAGGTAACACACTTAGGCCCTATTACATTTTGACTGTACTCAGGGGAGTGAGAGTTCCATCTTCAGGCAATTTCCTCTTTCTCCAATTTTTTTTTTATTGCCAAATATCAGCTTTTCCTTTCATTTTCAGCCTATTTTGGAATTTATGCCCAATATATATGCTTTTTGCCTCTTTTTGTCTGTGGCCTCTCAGGTCCATGAGTTCTGTATGAATGTGGACAAGCTGCAAGAAGTACAAAAGAACTAATGAATGTTGTGTTCTTTTATTCTGTGTTTAACTCGGTTTTCATACATTTAAATGTAGAAAATTGTAGTGTTTAAATTGTCGAACTAAACATCAACATTGAAGAGACTTTTTTTCAAAAATCAAAGTTCAGTTACAAGAAAAAATTTTCTAATAGATATTTGAATGCCCCTCTTACGTATTTAGCTGGATTTTACATAAATAGCAATTACTTTCTGGAGAAATTAGTTTAAAAATAAAAGGGTAAAAACAAAACAAAAACACGACCGACTGACCGACCTTCCTGATTTTAAGCTGGGGAGGGAAACAATTTTTTTTGGCCTTATGTTCAAACCCATGAAAATCCATCTCGCATACAGTGACCAATTATATGTTATATAGCAGTATGCGAAGCGCAGGCATCCCGCTAGATGATTGAACAGAGTAGATCACCAACATAAGTAGATCATAAATGCGGGATAACAGTAATATGATGCAGGTAGAACCTGAGAAGCGAGCGCTCAGATACACTTTCATTCTATCAGCTTCTATCACATTTGCCATAGAAAATGCATGCAATAATTCCATAAATTACCGTTTGGAAATCCCAAATGCCCAAATCCAGCAGATCGTGTCCGGCCCCCTGGTTCAAGTCATATATTCTTTCTAGGGTGCACACGAGCTACAATATGTGCAACAATGTGCTCAAATAGCATCAATAGCTATCAATAACTCAGAATTTCCTTGTGAAGTACGGACTATTGCTGTGATAAATTTGCCGTAAGCCAACCAGCCCTGACGACATATTTTTTTTTTTTTTTTTTTTACCGACCTTCCTGATTTTAAGCTGGGGAGGGTAACACAATTTTTTTTTTGGCCTTATGTTCAAACCCATGAAAATCCATCTCGCATACAGTGACCAATTATATGTTATATAGCGGTATGCGAAGCGCAGGCATCCCGCTAGATGATTGAATAGAGTAAATCACCAACATAAGTAGATCATAAATGCGGGATAACAGTATGATGGGGTAGATGATTAAAGACAGGAGATTTGACCCAAGTAGTCCAATTTAGATGGATAGTACAATTACTGCACACTGCCTTTTTACAGCAATGCCCATCAGGTATATGCATTGTATTTGAAACTTCCAGTTCAACACCGTTGTCAGGGGCAGATCCAGGATTTGAAAAACATCAAAATTACCGGCGGGCTGAAAGGCTGTAACTGGTCCAAAATAGCTCAAAATGGGCTTTTTTGCAAGAATTTGCAGAATTACCAGGAGTCGCGCGCCCCCTCCCTGGATCCGGGCCTGGTTATGTCCCCTCCCTCTTACCTGTGTGCTGGGTGGGTACATCTCACACACCAGGGTGCTCAATCCTGGATATAATCTCAGCCCATGGGTCCAGGAGCCAGCCCCTGGCAGGGTCCAGGGCAGAACCCCTGGTGGTTTTTTTTTTTTTTTTTTTTTTGGTAAGAACGAAAAGGGGGATCAAATGAGGGTCGGTATTTTTTAAACCTGTCAGACTATAGATTTTCAATAGCTTTCAATGCGTATACGCGTTGTCTATAAGAGCTTCGCTTCGCGCTCGCTTATGATGGGGTAGATGATTAAAGACAGGAGATTTGACCCAAGTAGTCCAATTTAGATGGATAGTACAATTACTGGACACTGCCTTTTTACAGCAATGCCCATCAGGTATATGCATTGTATTTGAAACTTCCAGTTCAACACCGTTGTCAGGGGCGGATCCAGGATTTGAAAAACATCAAAATTACCGGGGGGGCTGAAAGGCTGTAACTGGTCCAAAATAGCTCAAAATGGGCTGATTTTGCAAGAATTTGCAGAATTACCAGGAGGCGCGTGCCCCCTCCCTGGATCCGCGCCTGGTTATGTCCCCTCCCTCTTGCCTGTGTGCTGGGTGGGTATATCTCACACACCAGGGTGCTCAATCCTGGATATAATCTCAGCCCATGGGTCCAGGAGCCAGCCCCTGGCAGGGTCCAGGACAGAACCCCTGGTGGTTGGCCCAGGGGAGAAGCCCTGAAAAAATAAGCGTTTTCAGGCAAATTTGACATTTATATTTTGACCCATTCTGGTGCAATCTGTAACCTATATTACAGCTATGAAATTTTTTTTAAGACCCTGCCTAAAAAAAAATACAGCCCCCTCCTGGTGCAAGTGCTCTGTATTTAACAGTCATTCACAAAAGCTCCCCCCAACATTTCCAAAGACGCCAGAATAAGGTTCCGAAATGAACCACACCAAACCTCAAACCCCTCCTGAAAAGCTTAAGCTGAGAACTGAATTTCTAGTTGAAATGGTCAGTTGGTCAGCCTAATGACAATGATACTGGTATTTAAAGGGGATGGTCCAATTTAAGTATATAAAGTTTTCATCTTGACAGAATGGCCTTCACTCAAAAACCCCATCTGTAAAGTTTCGCACCGATATTTCAATCCGTTTTGATGTGACAGCCAGAAACGTGATTTTGTGAGCCTCATAGAAACTCAGAGTACTGTGTAAAACTAATATTGGTCGACCAAAATGGAGTACACTTTCGCTCATAACTCCCAAACCAAACATCATTTAGCCCTAAGATTTCATAGGGCAAATGAGAAAAAAAAAATCAGCTTTCTTCTGATGCAAAATTTTAACCACTTACGGTAAAATCTTGGGTTCTGGAGACGAGGCTATTAGTGATCGGGCCATGGACCTTTAACACAAACATTAAATTTTGTTCAGAAACTCAAGGACCCAGCTGACAATGCAAACAAAAGGAAAAGTGATGGAAGTGGGTGCCTTTTCTGGAAGTGTTATTACATGTTTAACAATGTCATGGTGGGGACAAACATATTTGTTAGTATAGTATAGATCTATGTTGTTTTTACTATAAATTGGCACATGTGCAGAAAATCACTAGTGCCATTGGGAAAGATTCCCCACAAAGGGGACAGAGCCCCTCTGGTTACGCCACTGGGCCACACGGATGCTCAACCACAAGAAAGTCAGCAACTTTTTGAGACTTATCATTGGTCCTTAATCAGCCGCAGGATCAACCTAGAAGGGAAAGCAATTAGTCTCCTTTGTGTTCCTTTATCAATTTGTCCAAAGTCCCCCAAATTTAGATATATAGGCAACGCCGTGTACAATGTTACCAATATTGCGATCTTGAGGAATTTGGACTTTATAACTTGTGCATTCCACATGTCTCAAAACACTAGGGCTAGACTGCTTTAGGCTGAGTGAAATTCATCAAGATTGCTATGTAGTACTACACTCCGATTCTTCTTAATGATGCCAATTTTAAACATTTTAAACCAGATGCAGTAACTGTGACAAACATGCCAAGAGAAGTGAAGAAACAAAGGATGTATCTGGTAATTTTCTTCACTGATTTTTTAAAAACAATGTTGAGCAATTACTCAATAACGGATACACATAATCAGCCTTCAGACGTTTATTATCTCAATGTTCAGGAAATTTGATGAGCAGATATACCAAGCCCAATTTTAAGCGACAAAATAATGCAAATTTCAGGGAAAAAATCAACAAAACTTGTCATTTTCACAATCAAAGGTGTAACTTTCAATTTGGATACTTAATGATGTGTATCTCACTAATACAATGCTGAATTTCAATGACATTTTGCTGTGTGACTATCCTATAGAGCTACCTCAGCTAGCATAACAAACCTTTTTAATTTTTTTCAGATTTGGTGGCCATGTAGGGTAAAACTTGGCACTCATGGTTGTACCTTAATTTACATCTATTTTTTCTCAAAGCCTATACCTTCCCCTGCATTGAATTCCCAGTTTTTGTTTTATTATTGTTATGAACAAGTGTCCAACTTATGTTGTTTTGGTTTCCACAGTTTCTTGCTTTTCATTTCCGGATATAAGTCATTGCAATTTAGCGTTTAGCGAGGTGACACTTCCCGTTAACAAATGATAGCTTTTTATAAGAAAACAATATAACAGCACATTTTTGTAGAGGCCCCAATTTTCAAAATTTGATATTTTTACAGAGTATTGTTGGTAATTGTCTAGGAAACTAAACCTGCGAATGAGGATGCTCAAAAATGCGTATTTATCATAAAATAAGCGATTTTGTAATTAGAATTTGGAATCCCAGATTGTACTTAAGGTGTTGGCATTATGATTTGGTTTCTAAGAAGTACGTGCAAGCCGACTTTAATAAACTCGGAGATGAGCAAGCGTGCATTTGTTTGCGATTTTAGCGTCGCAAAAATTCATGAGCGATTTTCCCCCTCTGCGTTTACGCGAATTTGTAAAGCGTTCGCAAAATCGCGTAGAACTCTGATGTTGCTAGGACTTGTCTGAGAACTCGCCCGATTAATTACGCGTCTCGCCTTTCACGCACCCATTTTTTGTTTTGCTGCGTGACATATAGGCGTAAAATAACGCGAGACGCAGCGACTCTAGTGAAGACGGGAATTTCATCAAAATTCCCTCTAAAAATGACCGTTTTCGGCGGTTTTCAGGAAAACTAATATGGTGACACCATTTTTTTATTTCGTTTTTTTCAAGTATGCAACTTAGACCTAAACATATGTGAAAATCAGAAAAACGTTCGGCCCCTTTGTTATCTTTTTGGGGCATGTTAGTATCGATGCATCGCATTTTCCCATAGAGTTGCGTGGTAAATAATGTAAGATTTTGAGCAAAAATGTACTTTTTGAAACTCTTTTTTCTCAGAAACGAATATGGTAAGCCCTACTTTTTATTTCAGATTTGTTATCAGCACAAATGAATATACTATATATCAAATTTTAAAGAAATTCGACGGCCCATTTAAATCATGATGCCAACACCTTAATGGCAGAGCTGGAAATGCAAGTTTATCTCCGTCCATGATGAAATAGTGCCACCTCAAAGAAAATGACCTCTAACTTGACTTGCCTGAACCAATAAAACAACTAATGGATGAGCATAGACGTGCACATGGCATTATTTCCCGGCTATTTCATATTGGAATGCCATTTCCAGCAGCCGTTGAATTATTATCGGATATCTCCGATATTAATTATTCTAATTACAAAATTCCTTCGTTTGCGACATTTTCCAGCTTAACCATTCACAGGTATAGTTTACTAGCCAGTTACCAATGCAACCATGTAAAAATTGGGATGCTCTTTAAAAAAAAAAAGTGCTATTATTGCTTTAAATACGTATTCACGAATGCAGTGGCGGATCCAGAATCGGAAAAGCAGGGGCACAAAGTAGAGTTAAAAATTGCGTGTTATCAACCAACACGTTGAACTGGTTAGCTAGGAAAATCGTATAGTGGTCAACTTGATACAACAATAATCCTACTTCAATAAAGAGTTCTGCATGAATAAGTCTGTTTGCCGATACCTCGCAATATTTAACTCTTCCTTGTGCCCCTGCTTTTCTGATTCTGGATCCGCCACTGCACGAATGAATTTTAGTTTGACATAAATACATGAAATGATGAATCCAGACTCACGGCGTACTGGGATGAATTACTGAACATGCTGAATCAGCCATGCAATGACACATGCATGCATGTGACAAAGACTACCAAAATTCAAGCCCGTGAAGAATTTGGTGAGAAACAAGAGCTAATTTTGATGTCTTGGGCTCCATGAATAATTACATCTAAAAGTTGTAAAATTTATTGGAAATGCTTAAATCCATTGTGTGATTGGAGTGAAATAGCTACCTGATTATTATGATGTATATCAATCCGCGGTCGAATGTCGAATTGAACCCGGGTGTGACCATTATTTTTGAGTGGAAGAGCTCCACTTAAAATAATGGTCACAACCACATTCAATTCGATATAGATAGAGGACCCACGGCAGATTCAAAAAAATTAATCTTTAGTCTCCAATTATCCTTCCTTTCCACACTTTTTTTCAGAAGCTGCCTAAATTACAGCACAGATAGTGTCCTCTCCCCTGCCAACTTTGTCCAACTATGCAAGTTTTTTTTTTAACAATTTACCATATCTAATCATCAATACGTCTTAATTTTGTTATTACAGGGTCCATCGTCGATGATGCTGAGACCCTTTCTGGAGAGTGTAGTCACTTTCAATAGAAGTCTACACAACAAATTGTATAAAGTGGTGTTAAACAACCAGAACAGATGGAACAGATGGCCTCCGCTGTGAAGAGAACGGGCCAATTGTCAAGAGTGGAGAGAGCGTTTTTCATGGTTGAAGACGCTAAATAGGAACAGGTAACTTGAACTGACTTGTTTTAGCCATATGCGAGTATTAACTTAGAAGACAACAATGCAGAAAAAGTGTGGGTCATGACAGTTAATGAAACGGCACAACATGCCTTCCAAAGGTTTCTATCTATTGAGAAAACATCACAGTACCAAGCCATTGGAGAAAAGATGGAGCATAAGTACCCAGCAATTGCACAAGAGGGCAATCAACCTTGGGCAAGATTTTGTTGGACTCTCAATAAAAGTTGTATTAGTCAGAACAAAATAATCTGATTTCTGGTATTAAAAAAACTTGTTTGGTAGGTAGGCGAAAAAAAAAATTTATGGAAAATTTTACATGCATAGACATTTATAATATCTTTTGATATACATAGTTGTTGGGGATAAATTTATTGTCTAATTTTATTAGATCGTCCTATGCAATCGGGAGGACCTTTTAAGGGGGAAAATCGATGTGTCATCAATGATATCTGTGCTTACAAAGACAGGGCATCAGAGGGTGGGATGTGCCCCTCCCAAAGTTTAAAATTTGTGAAAAATGGCAGTCCAAATAGTGTAATTTTATGCATGATTTTCATCAAAATTCTCATTAAAACAAGAGGGGAATGTATTTTTTGCATCATTTGGGGAAAAGCGCCCGCAAGGAAAGCTGACAATAGCAACATTACACAGCTACTCTACGCGCTGATCCATGATCGCTGTACACAATCTTGGTTCCTACGGTGAGTGTATTGACCGGTCTCATAGCGATATTGCAGGGCTTCTGGCGTGGGCGCTGTGAAACAGTCTTTGTATGAGATGTTTTTTTTTTTACAATGACGTAGCAAATTGTTTACCAGTGAAAGAATTATTTCAATCGATCAACGGGTTCCAGAGTTACAAATTCACAGAAAATCCAACTTTTATCACAAGGTAAGCTCATTTTGAGCATTAATTTTAAGGTATAGGGGGTACATACGGATAAAAACGGAGCTCAGAAATGGAAAGAACAATGTCAAATTAGTCTAATAAAATCAACTTGCCAATTGAAAATTTGTAGCCCTAAGCCGCCACATGGTCAAACGTGGGAAGGTGCTATGGCATGGGTGAATGAATGGTGATACGAATCTAGGGACCGTAGACCGTTTCGGAGTAGACTTGGGATGTGCTCCTATGGCTGAGTGTTTACATTTTATATTGTTCATTAATTTAATAAATGTAAGGCTTTACTAATTAATTTATAACTATTCCATTTTTGATTATTTTTCGGTGTTGCTGTTAAAAACAATGTAAACATGGGAATTAAATTTGGATATTGTATGTTGTTAATTGTGTTCTTATTTTTTTTTTTTTTTATTTTGATCAGGCATCCAGATGTGGAGACACATTTTGATGATCTGTGACCTTGCGACCCGCAGGGTAGGGGCACCCCCTGGCCAAATTTTCATTTTGTAATAAAACTTTTTTTTTTCAAATTTAAAAAATTCAGGCCTACATGTACATGGGTGACTTAAAGGTGTATTTCGTGATCCTACCACCTCATTTTTTGTTTATGGTTCACAAGATATATGCACAAGAAAAGGTCATCTCCAAAATTTCAGTTGCTGCGTTTTGATGTTTTGAGCAAATGTTTGTATAGCACCATGCCCCATAGGCCGACTTATGATATTCAACGAAACGAAACCGAATGGCCATTTACTTTACACACACTTTATTCCATGTCTGGAAATCAGCCGTTAGCACTCCAAGACATAACAAAAACCCGGAGCGTATATTTGGCTTACTAGATTTTCTTGTTCACAACCGCCCTAACTAGACCATGGGACGTGGACCAAATAACCAACTGTATAATAAATTCTGTAGTCCCCATCTGGGGGCTAAGGGAAAACCAAGTGTAAATTCATAATAAATTATTACGATCACATAACTGTCTGTTCCCGCACATAAAACTGGCACATTTTCTTAAAAATATATAAAATGCCGTCCACCTCAATTTCTTTTTCCCAATATCAGAGACCAATGGATATGTATAGAGGTTATTCCTCTTTTTATTGATCGGCGATCAAGCATAAACAAACACCATGCTTACGGTACACAAAGAGCAGTGGTGTCGACTGCTAACCACGCACCGCTTGAACGACCGTACAATTTTCAATTAGACTGGAGAATATCTGACAAGTGCAACTATTCTGCCATAATTTTTACACTTCTGCATTTATATTTAAAAAGGAAGAAAATGTATGACGGAAGCTTTAGTGAGCTTTTAGTGGTATGTAGAAAACAATCTTTCCTTTTCAGAGCTTTTCAGGAAAAATAAGTTGAGATTTACAAGAAAAAAAACCCAAAACATGCTATTAGGCCTATGCGTCAACTTGCAGTTCCTTTTCCCTGTAGCAAAGGAGGAAAAAGTTGTCTCCATACTCTAGAAATTGGTGTAGAAATGATAAATATATGTCAGAAATATTTTTAAAGTACACGCCTTTGAGCTCCTTTGGGCCAACAACAGCTGATATTTAAAATATGTCCCACTACAAAATATAATATCGGATGAAAATTCGCGTTGTAAGTGCACCCCGGCAGCCCGATGAAACAGTGCAGTGGAGTGGGGTCTGTAGTGCACGCTTGGCCGACACGAGCCCCTGAAAAACACCATGCATCACCGGTTGTGACGATCTGACGCGACATGCCCGTGCAGGGAACTGTTTCATTTGCACGACACCCTCCCACCAACAAGTCTTGCAAAGTATTTCATATTCCAGTAAATATAAAAGAAAAAGAATGTTAACTGAAAATACGCCCTTTTCCCCCTATCATGTCGATTTTGTTTATAAAAATTCCTGTGGGATCATCCTAAGCCCAATATTACTTTATGCCAAACAACCGCTTAAAAAGAAGATCCGCAAAACGAACGTTTCGATCTGAGCTTGAGGTCAGGTTTTGACAATATTTGTTTAATATAATGTTGCTTTTGAAGCTTGTATTAGCTAGTCTTCATCTTCAGGTATGTTTCCTTGGATATCAGGCATACGGTGCATGATAAATCTTAATAATTTGCGATCTTTTGGAGTTCTACATTGACGTGAATCATGTAGAACTCCTCATGCTCGTATAGGGTCTATCATGTATTATACGACCAGGCGCGGCGTTAACTTGTAGAAAGCTTAGAACCAGTAGTAGAATTGACGGCGACTCGGAGTCAGGAATTTAGCATGGAATAAATTTAATCCTAAGAATGCCATCCTGTGGTGTTACTTACTTTTTATAAACAAGGTGAGGAAGAAGAAACTGAACAAATTTGCGTAGAATCTAGTAACCGACATTCATCAGTACCAGCCTCAATCCCTGCCTCAATCATGGCACTCTCGCTAGATTCGGGCCTATTTCCCGGTCTCGCAGATCTCATTTAGTACCGTCTGTGATAAATTGTGGAAGACTGACTTGCGGTTGTTCGGTATTTTTAATTTTTACAGTAAAATATTCATTCATATACGATGTTATGAAGCTTTATGAAATGATTCCGAAATACGAACTGAGCCAAAACACTGTCCTGACAATGCTTTGCACGCTTTGTAATCGTGCATGTGCCGTACACAGTACCGTAAACATGGTGAAGACTAGCCAATCGATACGAAATGACGTCACACGCACAACCTCTATAGACTTCAGCAAACCATGAGCTAAAGATATTACAATGGGCCGGGTATGTAGGGCCATTGTTATAGCCAGGTGTTACCACCTCCACGATTCGGGTTGAGTGACAAATACCCGTCCTCTCTCACAATAACTAACCAGTGTACATTATAATATAGGTCGTTGACACTAAATTTTCTTCTGAAACGCGGTAAATTGAATAGAAATGAAGTTAAGCAATAAGTTACGGATTTTGGTTCTGCACAAAGTTGTTAGGTCAAAGCTTGCCCAGCAACATTCTCTTATGATGTTTGTTCATGTTTCTTCCTTTCGAATAAATGATGAAAAACATGACCAAAGTTAATTGAACACGCACTATAGAAGCTCAATATTTACTTATTTGTGAATGAGGTTAAGTATTTTGTCCTGAAAAGTGCTCAGTCTAAATTGGAGAGCGTAACAGCTGAAATCTCTTCAGCTGCGCGACAATATAACAATGGTCCTGCACTCCAAGATGAAAGGGAATTTGAAGTGTTTTTCTACACCGCATACCGGGCCGTTGATTGAATATCTTTAACTCCATTGTTTGCTGAAGTCTATGTGTATCCACTAGTCACTGATATTGGGGAAATGAAATTGAAGTGACATTTTATTCTTTTTCAAGAAAATATGCCAGTTTTATTTGTGGGAACAGACGATGATATGATTTTAATAATTAATTATGAATTTACACCTGGTTTTCCCCTAGCCCCCCGATGGAGACTACAAAACAACAGCATAGAAGGACATGTCCCATCGACTAAACGCTTCAGCATTGGCTAATGAAGCCATTCTTATGTATGTGTATAATCATGCCAGTACTTATTTAAAAGAAATGAATCAGGAAGATCTTGATAAACTTATTAAGCATGTAAAATTCCGCACAAGAGAGATTTCAAAATTGTTTGAGAGGGAGGACAAAATTTTGTCAGTACACCTTGAATTAAAAAAAGACCGAGCACTACGTGACGAAAATACAAAATTGTTCAAGTTGAGAAAAACAAAATTAACAGAAAACATTGTAAATGAAGGACTGTGGCAGTCAGAAAAAGAGGTAGAGGACAAGCTTGCCCGACCACACCTTAGTGAGGCAGACAAGAGGCGGGCCTTATCATGGCAGCTGCAATTTAGGAACAATCTCTTAGCACAGTACCACAAAGACAAAATTTATTTACTTTGTCCAAAAACAGAAAAGCAAAGACATCAGAGCAATTAAAAGAACAGTTACTTGTTTTAATTAGAGCAGCATGCTCAGTGCCAACGTCTACCACAGTTTCCCGCCATGATAGAGAAAAAGAACATATTCCACTTTTGATTGGCAAACGTGTTATTCATACATTTGAGGGGGAAGGAAATGCATCTATTGTTTATATTTTGACCACAGAGTACTGAAGTGTGACGTCATCAATTTTTTATTTTTGCATTTCAGCCTTCACACACCAAATTTGACATGAATTGGTTCATGGTGACCCGAGGTATGGCTGCATGAATACATAATTAGCCCCACTGAAATCAGTGTAAATTGGCCTGGTTCTTAACTGTTTGGAACCAGGCCAATTTACACTGATTTATGTATTCATGCAGACATATCTAGGGCCCCCATGAATCGATTCCAACCAAATTAGGGCTGTTAATGTTTTTCATCATGCTCCACCAATACATGATATCCAAAACGCTGTAATGCAGAAAAAAGGTTTTTTGTGACGTCAACGCTTCTGTACTCTATTTCTTGAAATGATGTCCATAGCAACCATATAGCAACCTCATTACTTTAAGTAATTATTCGTTTTCAAACTGTACAAAAACTTTAAAATATATATGTGTGACCAAAATGATTTTTTTGTGCTTTTGGGCGAAATATTTTGGGAAAAATTACGCGATTTTGTAATGATCATTATCAGACATTTGCTAAAAACATGTAAACAAATCACTATGCTGTTGCTATGGTAACCATATACTGTATAATTGTTTAAACACTTATATGATAGGCATATGGTAACTAAAGTTATACATTGTAACTTTGTGTTGCTAAGGTCAATATTTTTCAAGATGCAAACATTTGTTTACTTTGTAATTATTGCATTTTTCTGTTGCCATGGTAACAGATTGCATACATTGCAATGTCACAAAATCAATTTGAATTGACTTGTCTTGACATGGGTTACCTGTGAATAAAAAAGATGAGATAACATGATTTATATGGATTCTGCAAGTGTTTTAAGTTGTTTATGCTTTTCCATATGGGAAACAAAAGTGCAAAAATTAGGTAAACAAATTGAAACACATGTTACCATGGCAACCAGATGTCATGGCTCATCACAAATACCTGTAATGAACTTGCAATACATTGTAACCAAGTAAATACCACTTGGTTACTAAGCAAATCTCCTTCCTTATCAAGCTGTACGCATTTGTTTACATTGTTATTTACTTAAAATTGCCATTGCCATGGAAACATGTTATTGTGATGTCACAGATGTTAAAATTATATGGATTGATTTGTTGATTCTTACTCTACCCATTGATAAAACAAGAAAGTGCTATAACAATATATATGAATTCTACAATTGTTTTCAGTTGTTTACCCTTTTATGAATATATAATTAGCTTAAGACAATAGAAATAAACATCCCAAATTTACCAAGATTTGCCATTGAAAACTAGGGCAAAAATTAGCGAAATTGAGAAAACGGAAAATGGCATATCTCAGCAAAGGCGCTTGACCAATTTTCAAAACTCAACCTGCATTCAAGAGCTTACAGTCCTTAGGAATCATTATGATATCAGTCATAATCAAAACACTGACTTTGAAATTTTCATTTATTGTTCTACTGACCAATTAATTAAAGGGGCACCCTTGATTTTTTTTATGGGAATGGAGGTTTTGATGGGAATATATATTTCCCATCATTTGTGGAATGACACTTATTGGTGTCAAAGTGCCATCCAGTTCACTGCTTACATGATGATTTACAACTGCTCTTTCACCAATTCTTATCCAGGCTAACTGCTACTTGCTGTGGTGGACAGGCATTGCTGCTACACTACTCCACGGAGGGCAAACTGTACACAGCCTCTTCAAACTCCCAGTACCAATCTAGTATACAAGCACATGTATGTATCTCCATCATATCTCTATCTTCCAGATAACGCATGACTGCAGCTATATTAAACATCAATGATTACAAACCAGCAACCAGTGCTTAAAAATTATCAAAGTCAAAAGCAATTTGTCCCATCTTCATCATACTCCTGGAGAAAGAATATGATAGATATAACTACTACCTGTACTCCTCCTACAGATAACTTCATCGCCACCTGAGATGAATACATTGACAAGAAATAAAAGTGGCTGAGTCGTAACACAAGCACAATAAATGGACGCTTTGGGGCAAGACAATTAAGCTTTGGCTACCAACCAGAATAAAATTTTGAAAACACAAAAAAGTGACCTAAATTGTGTCAAAACAGACACCCCAAGAAGGCAGAAAAGTTGTGTAGATGATTTATTTTGCATGTGGACTAATGTTTCGGGGGTTTGTGGCAACACATGTGTTAGAAACGCCAGGGACACCCCAAAAAGGAACAAGACTGTATTCAGCAGCAATAAAACATTGAAGACCAAAACCTTGTGGTGGATATGGGGATGCCGAAGGCATTTGGACAAAATGTTGGTGTGAACGATATAGCTAGGAAGCCAATAGTGACTATACACAAAACTGATGGTATAAATGACCCAGATCCACACCGCAGGCAAAAAGTGCAAAATCGATGCAGCCACAAACTGATCAATACAACCAAGTAAAGACATTTTCAGTTTCAGTACAGCATAGTTTGGTGAAAAAAGAATTTAAAAACATCGTTTGCATCTGCGGCAAAGCAGTTGGTTAAGTCTGATAAGGAATCTAATAGTACAAGGTATCTGTTTAAAAATGGTCCTTAAGGTGTGATATACCCCCAGTGACTTTGGCAGTAGCATAGCACAACTTTCAATTTCACCCAGGGGCGGAACCAGGGGGGCGGCCAGCCCCCCTCCCCCCCAGATTTTCATTTAGGAAAAACGGGTTTTAACCAATAAATTAAAAAAAAAAAAAAAAAAAAAAAAAAAAAACATCGGTCCCCGGACCGCTTGTTGTGCCTGCCGTCGCGGTTAGTGAATGATCGGCCTAACCACACAACGTTTGACCTTGATATGTGCCCTTGGACCTCATAAACAAATGAGGGTTTGCATGTAAACTCATAAAACCAAGTTTGGTTCAAATTGAGGTTCAAATGAGCGTCATTTTACATTTTCAGCATATCTTACAACTTAACTCACATGACCTTTGACCTTGGCAGGTGACCTTTGACTCATCAACAGATGGGGATGCCATGTTGTACCTGTGACCAAGTTTGGTTTAAATCCATTAAAGTATGTGATATACAGGCAAATGTTAACCCATCACAAACAGACTAGTGGACAAGTGATCCACTATATACAGGTCGAGCTCACAAAAAAACTTGCCATGATTGTGTCCGCCCATTTTGAAAAGTTTTCAAGTAAACAGATATCTAAGATATGTGATATCATCTGAAGCTTAGTTCATTATGTTTAATTGCTGCAAAGATCATTCACACGGTTAGATATAGAAAGTTACAGTGTTTGCATCCAGCGTCGGAGGCTTCTGCACTGTCCACGGAAAAAAATTTTTTTTTTTCACATTTGCTTAGTCGGACGCCGTGCTTCAAAGGGAATCCGTGGATGGTGGAAAACCGGACTACTTGATTTCAAAAGAATTGTTAAGATTTTAAGTGTAGCAATTTTACTTAAAATAAAAAAAGTAAAAATAATGAAATAGAGTTTCCGATGATATCACATAGTTATATATATATATGTAAAAACACAAAAATGGCGGACACAATCCGGGTAAAGTTTTTTTTGACTCAACCTTAACCGTAATGATCTTTCCTTCTTCCAAAACTTTTCAGAAACTGCAAAATCCAGCACAGATAGCTTGCGAAACATTTTTGCAGGGAAGAGACTATGTAAGATTAACTTAGAAAGCCAACAATGCCAAAAAAGTGTCGGATATGGCCCATGGCACAAAAGTACTTCAAAAGGGTCCATCTAGGGGAAAACATTCACAGTACCAGCCATGAAGGAAGAGGTGACAGTACCCAGCAATTGCACAAGAGGGCAAACACATTGGGCAAGATCTGGGTAAGAAACAACCTCAAAAAAGATGCAATAATATGATTCCAGTTAAATAAACTTATGTGGTAGGCTAGGCGGGAAAACAAATGTTAGGGGAAAAACTTACGTGCACAGACAATTATAATATCTTTTGATATACATCGTCGTTAGGGGATAACATTTATTTTATAATTTATTTTTAAAATTTTATTAGATAGTCTGATGCCAATCAGAAGGCCCTTTTAAGGGGGAAAATCGATGTGTCATCAACGATATCTGTGCTTACACAGACAGGGTGTCAGAGGGGTGGGGATTGTACCCCTCCAAGGTTGAAAGTTTTTAAAAATGGCAGTCAAAATGGTGTAGTTTTATGGGCATGATTTTCCTATCAAAATTCTCATTAGAGAGAAGGGGTGTTAAGTCAGGAATCCAAAGGAACTGGTGTTTTTGCCGTCATCTTCTTAATTCAATTGTTCCAACATATAACAGTATACATCTTTGAAGAGGAAATGACTCGAGAACATCCAACTAATTTTTTCCCCAAATTGTATTTTTTGAAAAAATCATAAAAAAATGGTGAGTTCACTCATTTTTTTTGGTTTCCCTCCCTATAAAAAATATAGACATGTTATAATAATATCCTTGTTTTCTTTTTTTTGTATTCAGAGTCATAGTTCTAGGGGTCGGTAATTTCCCCCATTTTTTTTCAAATTATGCACTATTGTATCAAATTATTTTTGCCAAAAAAAAAGCCAAATCCGCATGTTTTCCATTGTGTAACAAACAACAAGCCAGATTGTTCAAGGTTGACATAAAATCACGATTTTTAACCAAAATGAACTAAACAATACCGCCCTTAGATTTTTGAATGCATTATCATTTCTTATCGCCTGTTGGCTGATATGGATTTCTGTAACTGGGACCCGAAAAAAACAAATTAATCGCCGAAAGGAACACAGAGAAAAATCGCCATTTTTGTCCAAATATTAATGTCCTGTTTTCGCTCAGCAAAATTAACCTTATTCCAAAACATAAGGGTTTCATCTCTTATTCTTTACACACTTGCTTCTGCACCAGGTCAATTACTTCACTGGATACTTATATCAAAATTCAACATTTACGAAGCTCAACTCCGTTGAAATTAAAATCCCATTCTTGTTTGGCAAAAGCCATCTCACTTGGGCACCATCTTTACAATTTCATACATGGTTACCATGGGATGCTTCATCGATTCGATGCATCAAATGCGTTTCGATGGTGCCTCATTACTTCATAGCGCACCGAATAGCAACAGCGCGTATTTGCATAATACGTGAAATTACCCTGGTCTTGCAGTTCACCCCTCCAGCTGCGATTGTTTTTGGCAAAAATGCCTTAAAAATAGTAAAAGTAAATGACAAAATATGAGGAAAAAATAAATAATACACCGGTATATAGATTCCTGTTAAAAATAGATTGAAAGAAAACATGTTAATGCCATAACAGGAAAACTAAAACTTGCCTTTTGACAAGTTTCCTGACTTAAACCCCTAAACTGATTGGAGGCAATGTTTTTTTGGCATCATTTGGGAAGAGCACCCTCAATGAAAGCTGACAAATTAAAGGGGCACTCCTTGATTTTTTTGGATGTGGGAGCTGAGGGTTTTGATGGGAATAATTTTTCCTATCATTTTGCAAAGACACTCATTTGTGTCAAAGTTGTCATCCATTCACAACTGCTTCACATATGATTTACCAACTGGACATTTCAACAATAACAACAATTCATTCTTTGGACAGGCATTGCTGCTTCCATACTCCGCGGAGGGCAAACTGTACACAGCCTCTTCAAACTCCCAGTACCAATCTTGGATACAAGCAAACTGTGAACGCAACAAGCTCAAGCAGATCTTTCAAATCATACCCTCACAGACGTGACTTTCTCGCCCTGTGCATTGTTTGCACTCGCTACAAGCATGGGAGCCGCACACAGGGGTAACATGCCGCACACATCACTGTTGCGATTGCTGTCAGGTAGCACTGTCAGTCGGGCATGCTCCCCGATCATCATTGTATCTGATACAGTGACAGGGTGCAGACAGTATTCCGCAGAAAAAACTGCCGTTCGGCCCCACACTAGTAGATTAGGTAGAAAAAAATAAACCAACACAACTTGAATCTATGTTGCTCTTGTATAAAACTTTGCATATCAGTTACGTTTGAAAACTCTCAACACTACAGTAAAACTAAAGTTTCAGTTAATGACTGCAGCGACCAAAAAATCACCAAGTAA
Source organism: Ophioderma brevispina (assembly GCA_023653785.1). NCBI lineage: Eukaryota > Metazoa > Echinodermata > Ophiuroidea > Amphilepidida > Ophiodermatidae > Ophioderma > Ophioderma brevispina. Next base: position 26,793 of record JAMKCH010000519.1, on the reverse strand, counting down.
TTTATTGTAAAGCCACAAACGAGAGCATCAATGATGCATAAGAAGACCCACGTGTATGGTTAACTGGAATGCTTTTGGAGACCAGCAATGCATGAGACACCTAAGACACGTTATTGGTTGTCAGACGTTTTTTGAACAAATAAGATATTCGAGATGGACATAAAATATGCTTTGGCCACAATAGCAAATGTAGTGTAGTACAAAGTATTTGAGTCAACATAACCCAACCAGGGGTGCTCTTCTTCAAATGGTGCAAAAAAATACATTCCTGTCATAATTTTTGTGTTTGAAAATTACTAATGCCTCTTTCTAACTATCCATTATAATCTTAACCTTTTCAGAAAATCATACTGCCCCCCTTTAAATGTGGGAATGGCCCTTTAACTGGTAAATTTGAGTAATTGGCCGGTTTATTTGTAAATGAGAATAGCCTTTTAATAAGTAGTAAATTGAGGAATGTCCCTTTCAATTGGTAACTGAAGGATGGCACTTTACTTTTAAAATAAATTGCATTGCCCTTTCCAAGGTAAATGATGGAATGGGCCCCTTGGCACATGGAGGAATAGCCTTTTAATTGGTACTGAGAAATGGCCTGAAGGGCCCTTAAAATTGGTAATGGAGGATAATTGGTAAATTGGATTAATGGGAATTGCCCTTTAAACAGGTAAACCCCGGCGAACCTCGTATTTACGCGATGCGTAAAATGCCCCCGCCGAATGTCGGCGCTCACTAACATGCGATAAATGGCCACTACAAAGCCCACCCCCCACCCCGCCGCTCCCCAAAACAGCCACACCTACCCTATCTCCTCCCCAACACCCTCGCCAAAAACCCGCACCCCATCCCCCACCACCCCACCCCACCAGGCCCACTCCACCACCCACACCCTCCTCCCCCCCCCCTTACACCCTCCCCCCCCCACCCCCACCACTACCCCCCACCCTACCCCCGCAACCGGCCACCAAGCCGTCCCCCACACTCTTCCCCCCCCCCCCCCCCCCACCACCACCCCGCACTACCCTACGCAACGCGGGAAGATCCTGCCCCACCCGACGCCAACCCCACCCCTCCCGATGGCATAGTAGTCCTCATGTAGGGAAGGAATTTTGCCTATCAATGTATCGTTTCAGAGATACAGCAAATTCACGCATATTTAATTAGCTCATTTTGTATACCTAAGCCGCTGCCGCATAATATCACATACTTTCAAATTTGCAATAAAAAGATGTGGCCCGGCCATGATACGCTTTCATGGCGTCAGAATTTTGAAGTATCAATGTAGAGTGTCAAAAAAAATTATAGCACTTACGCTGATTTTTGCATATTAATTAGATCATATTGTCATACGTCGAATGCGCCCAAATACGCACCCAAATGTATTCAGGGGGGCGAAAACTCTTCCATCCCGCTTCCTTCCTACCACGTTACAATCATTATTATGCCCTTATACGAACTCCCGAAAACTTGTAAACAGCCTTTTGCAGGAACAGTTTCATAAATTAATGCAAATTAGATACTTAATTAGCATATTTTACCACGCCCCAAATTAATCAGGCAAGAACTCACACCCACCCGCTTTCTTTCCACCAAGTTCCTCATTGTCGCCCTTACGGACTCCCGATAACGTACACACCATGGGTTAAACATTTTTAATCACACAGCGACGCGACGACGGACGACGAACGAAGGACGAACGTCGGACGCGACGGACGCCTCAATTTATAGTCCGCCCGTTCCAACTTGTTCGGCTGTTGACCAAATAATTGGCTCTCCTGGGCCTTTTACATGCTACAATTAAATGTCTCGGTTCCAACCCCCGGCTTTCCCCGCGACCCCCAATAACTCTAAACATAACTCAATCAATGAACTCATATCCATACTCACCAACAGAGAACTCTAAAAAAACAACTCATCATTGTTGAACTCCATCCCATAACTCACACACCAAACCAAAAAAAAAAAAACCCTCAAAAATCATAACTCACCACAACTCACAAAAAAACTCTCTAAACATTCTGAACAGGTTTTGATGAACTCTCAGCCAAATCACGCGAAGACTTTACAACATAACTACCTCAATGAACTTCCATTCATAACCTCACTAACAACTAACTACTAAAAATCATTGATGGGCTCCATTTATAAATAACCGTCCCAAAACATATCCAAAAAAAAAAACTCTAAACCTAAATCATCGATGAACTCCCATAATCACCAAAAATAACTATTCCTAACTCACCAAAATAACTCTAAGAATATAACTCCTCAATGAACTCCATCAATACCTCACTACCAAATAACGCTTTAAAAACTCATTGACGGCTCCATTTATAACTCACCAAACATCACACAAACTAAAACATAACTCATCGTGGACTCCATATCACCAAAAATAACTCTAAAAACTCTGTACATAACTCTCGATGATGAACTCCATTCCTACTCATCACCAAAATACTCTAAACACAACTCCTTCAATGAACTCCGTAACTTTTTGAAATTGCATAATGCCCTTTAAATTCAATTTGGAGGGTGTTTTTCTTTCCTCATGATACAAATAACATTCCCAATAAAAAATCACAAAACTGTTTTTTTTTTTTTTTATTTCAAACGAGTATTACTTCATCTCATTCACAAAAAATAACCTCTAACAACAACTCTTGCTGAACTAATCCATATTTCACCAACTATAACAAAAAACTCTACAACCGACAACTCCAATATTCGAATTCCATAATTATTAACCTGCATATTGCCCTTTAATTTATTTTAAACTTAACCCTTGAGGTCGCTCTTCCTCAAATGATGCGAATTCCCTTCCCATTAAAAAATCATTTTTTTTTCCAGAAATCAATTTGGATGTGAATCACAATGCTTTTGACATAGGGTTTGAATATTTGGAATGAAATTCTTAATTACCTTTATAATGCCCTTTTAATTAATTTCTAAACTGTCAAGGACCCATTGAGGGTGCCCTTTCCTCAACTGATGGGAAAAATACATCAAGACTACACCGTGGGTCAATACTTTCCGCACCGCTGCAGTGCACAACACACATGTACACGTATGTACATATGCTTACATACAAATGGTTTTCTTCGTCCGTGGTCTTTTGCTTTGAGCAATTGTTAATCCTTGTTCAATACTTTTTAATTAACTTTATTGTTTGACATTTGTATTACAACACATATACAGTGCGAGTCAATAAAAACCCTACATTCAGAATAAAAAATACTTAAAATAGTTAAGAATTATTTTTGCTCAAATGTTTGCATTGGTCATAAAGAGTGGAGGATAAACAGGCTTTCATAACACGTTTATTTGGTGTCATTTGTGACCTTTGGAGGAAGAAGTATATGCCTATTTTGCTGAGATGACTTAAAAATCCTTTTTGGCGCGATTTTGAGCCAAAAAACTGGCATCGTTTCATGGTCTTTCAGCAGTGATTTGAGTAAAAAAAACACTTAACAACCAAATTATTGTTAACATTAGAATGTGGGGGAGCATTGAATGGTTTATAAAATAATATCCCGGAGACGACAAAAGAATATGCTAAGTAAAAGATGTTCAATTTCCCACATAAAGGTCAAGATAGCTGGTGTCAGACCACAGATTTACTTGTTCAGCAAGATTTCATGATTTAATCTACACGAAACTTGGTGGGCCAAAAGAAACATAGACGGTTTGTATTCCCTTGAAAAAAACAGTGTGATATTTAACTAGTTTAAGTTTTACTATAATTTATTTACAGAACACGTTCAGCTTTAGTTTCTTCTCTCTCCTTCGCAATTCAAAGAGCTGAGTATACGTATTGTGTTCAAAATAACTTACCTAGAGATGTAAAAACAAAAAATACTCTGATCATTAGTTCATGAACTAGAACTTGATCTGGATTTTTTCAATAACTACTCTTTTGATTGAACAATGTGGTAATTTAATTTATGAAGAATTTTACCTTATAATTATTTTACAACATAGCCCGTTTTTATTATAAACTGATTGTTTTTGTTGAGAAGAACTGTACCATCGGAAATTGCATGTGTGAATTGCCCTTTGCTATAATATGTTATGGTATACGTCAGTGTCAATCGCTCTCCGCTTAATGGCTTAAAAATCGCCATACAGATTTTTTAGGTCTCTCCTTAAAATTAACAGGGAAGTTTTTGAACCCAAGTCATCCGAAAACCAAACCAAAATTACAATCTTTCTGATAGCCTGTTTATCCCTGAAACAACCACAGTAAATATTCAGAGAAGTAAAATACCGTTTAACCTTGAAGAAAAAATCTTTCCTGAATGTATGGATTTTAACTTTGACTCACACTGTACATGTAGTCACATAGCCTACAACTTACAGGCCAGAGAGACGGGCACCGCAAGTGCATACAGACATATCCACACTACACATACACACACAAACCCGCACGCACATACACTCACAAGCACACCCACACACATCCATATACAAACACCAAACACGGAAAGGGGGGGTTTAGTGGATCAGGGAAATTCCCGACAGTTTATTTTAATTGAGAAGAAATTATTTTTACTGGGGTAGAGGATATTATAACCTAGCTGACTGACCAATTGTTAATACTGGTTTTAATACAATTGTTCATAATGTTAATTACTTATTTTTTGACATTTGTTTACAACACACATACATGTCGACACACACAGCGCAAACACACAAACACCAACAGGAAAGGTTAGGGGATCAAGGAAATTCCAGGCAGTTATTTTAAATTGAAGAAGACTGACTTTTTATACTGGGGTAGAGGATATTAAACTATCTGACTGACCAGAATAATTAATTGAGGCAGGTCACTTAGTGTCAAATTCGCTTGGGTGCATTCACTGGGCTTATCATGGAAAAAACAAACAAATTCCCATTCTGAGGACATCTAAACCATTTTTCCAAATTACTCATTTGCAGAAATTTTACTTAATAGTCCATTGTAAACTATGTACTAGTCCATCTGACCAGAAAGGTGTTTAGCCTGGAATACCAAACAGACATATGGCTCTACACCACTAAATGACTCCCCATAGACTTGTGTACAAATGACCCCTCACCAAAACGTCAATTTCTCTTCTTTCTTCCTCGGTAATAAAGCTACTGGTTATGTCAAAACTGGATTTTTAGGGGAAGATTAGGACCATCATCTTCAACCAAAATGAAAAATCCTAATTTTAAGGCTGCTTATTTGAGTTACAGAGCATCGAAGAATTTGCCCTGTTTTTCAAAACGTCACGCCCTAGTTGAACGCCTAGTGAAAGTTACTATAATTCACAAAATTTCAAAAATTTATTCACAGTTTTCCCCAACCTCAGAAATTATAACAAAAATGACACAGGCAAAATATCTATACCACCACAACTGGTTTTTGTTAACTAGTCCACACATTATGATTAATTTGTCAAATTTCATTTAAATACACAACCCATCAACCTTTGGACTTTCATTTAGTCAAGTGCCATATTTGGGACGCCAACACTGTCTCAGCACATGACGTCGTCTGCTACACCTAGTTTATTTAGTGGTGTTGTTCCATATGGAATTTTGTCCCTTTACAAGGAAAGTGACCCTAATCAGTAAACAAACACAAATTGCAACACCTGATGTGACACTACTACGGTATAACAATAAGATGCACATCTGGAAGGACAAGTGATAAGGGGAAGGCTTGCCAGAGGCTTACTGTGATTGACTTTGTGCTACTCCCAATCTGTTTTCATGCCATTAACAATGGCTCACATCCAAAGGAGCTGTATGACCAGTTCCGAACCAAATTCAAAACCAATTTGTTTGTTTGAAGGACCCTAAACTTGGGCTTTCACACCTTTATTGTCACCAAACGAAAACGCTGCATTATTTTTCCACGTCATCCAAACACACATGCGAAATTTCAAGACAATACGATATAAGATAAACAAACCAGTTCAACAAAACCATGCTTCAAAACCCACAGTAACTTAGACCCACCGATTATTTTGTGGTCTAAAAACTACAATGTTATAACAGGGACATAACTGGACGGCTACAAAAAATTACACAGCCATTTTGTGTCTTTAGTAATAATCTATAAGATAATTGCCATTTGATATAGGCAAATGACCAACCAACCGCTACAAAAAGCCACAGGGTGCTTTCTAAAATAATTTACTGTAAGCCACATATTACCTCTTTTTTTAAAGCTAACTAAGTTACTGTGGGATACAAAAAGCTACAAAGTTGCAGGGAGTGTCTTATTGAGGCTTGGGAGGGTTAGGGCGAGTCAAAAAATATCCTGTGTGGGAAATGCAAAATGTTACATAATCATAATCACACAGAGGCCTAACTAATCTCTCAGTAATTAGGGCACAACCCACTTAAGGTGTAGTACTCCGACAATACAACATCCACATACCAAATCTAAAAAAAAATGTCATGACGTATGTTATGCGATCGACTTTGTTGAAATGTGCTAGTGTCACTTTAAAGATGTAGCAGGTATATCCTCCCTGAAATATGAACTGGCAGGTAAAGGCAGAGGTAAAGCCCAGCCGGTGGCGCAGTGTCTTCTCAAAACCCCACTTTCGAACACACACCATAGTTATTAGGGTGCACATGTGTGCAGTGGATCAGCGCTTCACCCTCATAAGCATAAGTTTGTGGGTTGCGAGGCCCCGCTGTCGCCAATGGTTGGTGCACTTGGGCAGGCACTTTACCTCGCTTGCCTCTCTCAACCCAGGAATAAATGGGTACTGGCATATGCTGCGAATGCAAAACAGACTCGTGTGCGGGAGGATTGGCGAACCCCCCTCAGCAACAATATGAGGGAGCCTGGCCCAAATGCCAATGACAGAGATGGGCCTCCACCTGCGTGCAGCCCCATTTGCAATTGCATAGTTATTGTCCATTTTACATTGCCTAGAAATGGCTCGAACCTTGTCCCTCTTACAAACATACAGTCCGGGTCATGGCTTGCCTAGCTGGCATATGTAGTATAGGATTAAGCAGCTGGAAGAGAAGAATGATAACTACACGTTCCATGAACAAGTAACTGAGGCAGGAATGTAAAAATGCACCCCATCATGGCTAGGATAAGTGAGGTGGACTTGTATGAATTTTAAGCAAAAAGCAATCAGAAGTTAATGAGAAAGAACACTCAAACACTCATCCCACTAATGCTGCTGCAAAGTTTTGCAAACTACGTTACAAAGATGCTCTGTCTACAGATTGTGAGATGTTGATATAACACCACATGCAGACGTGTGCAATCAATTTGCAGCTGACATGCATATCCGGGACACATCGCACAACATTTGTTGGTTAAGCTTTTTTCTGATGCAATGATGGATACCATTTTCCGTAAAACCATTGTTATGTGCTCCATTTGCAAAGGCCAAACCAAATTTGCACAGTACGCACACATTAGTAGAATTGTGTAGATATAAAGCTGCAAGATGGATGACTTGTGCTAGCCTTTTGCTTACATTCAGCATTGTACCCAATATGTTGTTCTCATTCTTTGTTCATAGAGACACATTTCTGTGAATGCAGGCCTTCTTTAAAAGAGAAGGAAACACGGGAGTGGACCATTCACACATCTGCTTCATGAGCGTACAATAAGTAATGGAGAAATCACAATCCAACAATACAGAATAGTGTCCATCATCGTTCATAGTTCCATTACAATTTTTTCTCAAAAGGAACAAATTCAATGTGGCTTCCAAAATAGTAATTCAGCACCTGATGAAAAAAACCTGAAAATTGGCCAGGGGTCCCAGGGTGCCGCCTTAGGCCCCCTTGCGGGGTCCAGGAGCCTCATGGATTTAGCATTTTTAATCACCTAGAAAGTCAATCTGGGTACAAATTTCTTGAAAAAATCCATGACATTTTCAACAGAATGGTAATTTTTCATTGAAAATATGCTTATCTGTTGACAATTTCATGTTCATTGTCAATCAATGTCATGATAATCCGAGTCAGCTGATAATGCATGACATGATGGGCTGACATGCCTACCTAGCCTTGACAGCTGATTGTTCTGTTTATAAGTCCTCACAACAGCGGCTGGAAAACAAGCTGGTAACTCTTTCAATGCCCTCCCGTGTTTCTTTGATTAAGCTTATTTTCGTGCAACCATTTGATCCTTGATCGCTTTCTTCCCCACGAGCCATATTCGCGCATTTCTACACCATGATCAGTGATCATGGTGACGGTCCATCCATCATCAATGCATGGCATGTGCACCAGTCCAGCTTGTTTCAGTTTCCTCATGTACTCTGATAAAAAATCGCCGTTGTCATCTTTCCTTCCACATGGGCCAGTTCCATTTAGTCTTTATTCTTTCATTCTAATCAGCTTGTAATCATCAGTCCTTTCAACAAATGGAAAATTTTCCATTTTTCCTACAAAGTATAATCGGCAAACCATGTCATAACACTCCTCGCGCCTCGCTGATCAACTCCTTACACGGAGCTTGTAGGATGATCGCTTACGGTACCCCTCATAAGATTTTCTTGTGAATGGTACGGTGTGCGATCGAGTCGAAACCAACGAATCTTGTAACTTTCTAGTTGCCGGAGGGGGAGCAATTCATATCGCACTAAATGCTCGTCGCTAATCACACTTCATTGATTTTTGGCTTATCAGACGACCGGAAACGGTTTTTTGGAAATTGTCACTAAACAACAAAAAAAACGGAAAAACCGTACAGTTGTTTGGGGTTGTTAAAAACCCGGATTTCGGGAAAAAACCGGAAAAACTGGCATCTCTGCATCAAAGGCCTATTTGTACATGGGAATCCCAATATATGAAGATTTTGGTCGCATTTATTCAAGGTGTATAATGTGCTCCTGTTCAGGGCCATATTGACAAACCTGCACAATCATTGTGGAGGTTTTGAGGCTATTCATATGATCAGTGCTTTTTGAACGTGACAACATCTGATGAATTTTACAAGATATACAACAGAGGCGTGGACAGTCTGTGGGCATTACTATAATAAGTGAACATACTACCTGATGAAGAGTAAATTATGAGAGGAATTCGGACTATATTTGGGCGGGTGATGCCGAGATGATTGTGTAGTAATGGGTGACAAAAACTCGCCCCCAAAGCTACTTTTTAAAATCAAAGTATCTTTAAATAACCACCAAATTTATAAGTATACCAATGTGTCACGAAAAACGAAAGAAATAAAGCCACAACCCCTAAAGATAACCGCTCTAACCCTCCACTCATCCCCCAAGCCAATGTTAGTGCTTTGTGAAATGACCAGCCGCTTCTTCTCTTCTGACAGCAACTCAAAACTTCCTGAAGGTGTAACAAAGAAAAAGAAAAGAGCGTAACCAATACATCAGTCCTTGGACCCTAAGTGGCGGCCCTGCATTCGCGGTTGTTAATGATAGGCTCATATGACCTTTTGGACCTTGATATGGCAATCTTGACCCCTCAACAAATGAGGGTTTCTGTTTAATATCCATAAAGCAAGTTTGGATCCAATTGAACTTCAACTTTTCATTGAGGTCAATTTTTACATTAAACAGGGGCAAAGCGATCCCAATGGTCCTTACAGGTGACACAAACAAATTCAAATTCCTTTGGGCCTCAAATGGGAAAATTTTTATTCATGTTTGATACACTGGACATGCTACGAACACATTTTGGAGTTGCACATACGACAGACAACCTCTGCCTTGGAAACGGAAACAAATGAGTTGCTGCCCCGGAAAGTGACCGATTCCTGCAGATTCTTTTGCAATTACAAAGTCCTCGTAGGCTTTTCACGATGGGCCTCGTAGGGCTTCAAATTCTGGTCGGTCTTTTATTTAATGAAATGCATGATAGTATGGTTTAAACGGTTCTGAGAGCTAGCATATACGATTGAAATAGATGGAACACCGGGGAGGTAGGTGCTATGCTATGTACAGCGATAGAAAATTTCCAGAAAATTTAATCTCCGAAACTTGAAAGAATAGATGAAAGTTCCATACATTGAATGTATGCTTCAAAGTCACCATAAGTTCTATTTGCACTCTGGGGTTCAAGCACTGTCAAAACATGTAACACAACCCTATCGAAGGAAGAAGGAACAAAAGTTCAGATGTCGATTGTAACACCGATTTCAATAAATGGGAATCTGTCTCAAACAAGAAAGAGCTATGTTTTGGCAAAGCAATCATAAAATGCATGTATAGAACCCATTGTTCCAAAGAAACATGAAATCGCTTCCATACTCTACCAATCTAATGTATCGCAGAGCTGGAGTACCTTTGGGTCAAGGTACGTCTGAACACTTCAATGTTTTCAAAACAAGTTTTTTATTTTTTTTATTGTTTGTGTATATTAATGCGCTATGCAAATGGTATCATGTGCAAGGGTCCCTATTTGTCAGAATGGAGTCAAGAGCTATTTGTTTCTCTATCACATAGATTATCATTTCAAATGTAATTACAAAATGAACTGCATTTTATAATTCGCATTTCCTAGAGCCGAGAGGAACCAATAAACCGGGTAATATTGCAGTCAGTGTAAGCTACTTTAACCGATGAGAGTGATTGCTAGGATATTGTGATCAAAAACATAAAATGGCGAAGTGTTGTGCTCCTTTCTTTTGACACCCAAGGTTTTTAGGTGCACAAGGAAAGATAGATGTGTGTGGAAATCTGTCCAATATCAATTGGTGTGCTTTCCAACTTTGGTTGATTAGGGTTGTTACATTTTATGACCCCTTGGTCTGCTCCCCAGTTCGATTCATCAGCCTTGACGAATAAGTGCCGGGGATACTGTACTTTATTCGTCGTCAATGCTAGCTGCCTGAATTCCCTGGTGCAGAAAGGTGGGGGTCACAAAATGTACAACCCGGTTGGGTAACCTTTCCTGCAGCCACTATTTTATATTGTCTTTCATGTATACAGAGGGAACAAGAGAGTGCTCTTCTCCCAGCTCAGTTAATCTGATGTCCAGCAGTGGTTAATCGTTATCTCAGTGTGCTGAAATATGCGAAATCACAGTGCAACCTGACGGAGAGTGATTTGGAGGCAAGAATCTCAATAAATGAAGGAATGTCTTGTTTATTTTAACAATTGTTTTTGGCCCATACATCACTCTTGCATGCCAAAGCCAAGGCAATTCTGCCCGATTCCATCAGTTGTGCATGAATTGTACATGCATACCCAGGCACAGAAGCAGAAAACTGCACGAGAAGCTCTTGGGCTACAGGTGGCCCACAATAATAACAAATTTCAAATGCATTAAAATTCCCTCAAAATTACGTCAATTTACCCCACACGATGCTTAGTCAAACACACATACACCACGCACCGAATTATTGCATATGTTTGCTATGCATAGGTGTGCGTAGCCCACTTTAGAACATTTCATTTTAGGAAGCTTGTTTTTCGTAACAAAAACTTTGCATAAACTTAAAGATAGGCGAGTTGATTTTTACTACATAAGAGTGTTTCCACAGGCTGCATGAAAGATGCCTCTCAAATATTTTTATAGTTTCATTTTCGATTCAAGCCATTTGTATTCGATGTTAGACAAAATGTGTATGGTTCACAGAAAACTACATGACCTTGCGGCGTGATATACCACACTTCTCAATGGAATAGTTAAAGTTTTACTTGTATCATCTACACAGAATAAATTTCAGGGATTCAAGGATTATAACAAAAAGTATGAGCTTTCTTGTGATGTGAAATTCTACAAATTTCATGGGGAGAAGTGGAAAAATGATGCCGTCGATTGGGGCGACCCACATTCAACTCTTTGTTGTCATGAAATTGTGTTATTATTGAGGTCCGTTCATACTACCACTGCACTGTTGCATTGCCTTGATAGCAGTCTCTGCAATGCAGTACTGCAACAAAGGTAAATTCATTTTAACTTGCATTGCAGTGGGTTTCAGAAAGTGATCGATATATCGGCAGTGCAGCAACAATGCACTGCATTGCAGTGGAAGTATGAACGGACCTTTAGATTGCATGAGCCCAACATTGTTAATTGGCTTTATTTCATATCAAATGGTGTAGTGTTTGTAGCCATTGAGCATATACGTAAGGTCACAATAAAAAAAAAATTCTCAATATCGTGTACTATTTTTGTTTGTCATTTCAGGCAACTAATGGTGAGTGAAATTGTAATACGCATGAAACTGACGAACTGCTCCACTTTCCTTCTCAACTTTGACATTGTACACTACACTGGCTAAGAAGTGCCAGACAGGTATCGATTGTTTTGGTTATTCCAAGTGGAATACCTGGAAGAGCTTTGTAGCACAAGTCAACTGCCTTCAGTGTTTTTACAGCAAGAGGTTCTTTCCATCATCACAAATGTTTGCACTGGTTTGATACGGTCCCCTCTAATCACAAATTCAGTGACAATTCTGTCTGGAGCTGAATTAAGGGGTGGTCTGGTGTTGTTTTTCACTTGGTGATCATGACATTCGGCAAGGACATTTTATGCATTGCATAAATACAAGTTCGCCTTGCAGTATTTTACTAGTTTAAACAGTGTACTTGGGACACTATTTTAGTAGACGGGAAAAAGAGTATTTTATAGTAGTTGGAATATACAGTGTAAACTGATAAAACCCTTCCGGACACGCATTACAGTGTTGCACAATACACAGTACTAATTTCACATGCTGTCTACGTTGGGTGTGCTTCAAAGCATGAAGCAGAAGCCCGAGGTATGGAGAGACGTGTTCTGTGGAGGTGTTGAACCATTGACATCTTCAGCAGTTATTGGCCTGTTTTCTAATGACATGAATATTCAGAGAATCCTGCTGAGGCCAAAAGGTAGGTGGCCATCAGGACCTGGTTCAACAACTTCATTGAAGACTTAGATCGTCTGTCCGATTGCCCTGGGCACAAAAAAAAATTCTCTCAGGCAATTAAAATGTTATACCACCCTGTCTGATCAGGCTAGTAGAATATTTTTTGAAGAAAACTGGTTTGCATGAAAAGCGGGAATCGAACCCACAACCTTTAGATTATAAACCGAGTGCCTATACATGCACGCCCACACAACGGAAACCAGCAGAAAATCATTTTGTGGGCTGCCAGCATAGCTGCCATGACCAATGACAATCGCTGTGTATGGGTGTGTGCATGTGTGTGCTGTGTGTGGTGTTTCTGGTGGTCACAAGAGAGAAGAGAAAGAACACCATTGGATGACTCCACAGTGAAGCAAATAAAAACCGGAATTCCGAATACATCCAAGTCAACAGCTTACCAATGCTGCTGTAATAGATTTATATGAGGGCACAGTGGCAGAGCAGAACTGGGCTCGGCTCAAGATTGAAAGGTTGCGGGTTAGAATCCCAGTGGCCTCACCATGTTGTACTATAACTTGTGCAAGGCCACTTACTCACTAAGTATTACCTTAATTGGTCGCTGATGGGGAGGGGTACCTGTGTGGGTACTCCCATGGAAATGAGCTTTGAGCTGTGTTTATTTAAATAATTTTATCCATTATTTAACATTTGGTCACAGATAGTGTCATGCTCTGTGAGCACAATTTGCCTGTAGTTGATGTTGTTTGTTCTTTCTTTTTAACCATATTGTTTTACTTTGATTCAAAGTGAAGGCCTCCATGCTCACTGAATACACAATCTACACTGTCAAACACTACTTTAATAGTGTACTCAAGTTTGCACAGTATGTGAGCTTTGACCTCTTTATCTTTCAAGCTTCAACCATCACATGTTTAAAGGAACTTGTAAGCTTCATCATGAAGAGCATGGCACCAGAGTGTGCTTTAGGAAGGAGTGAAAACAAAGAAAAAACAGGTAAGAGGTTTAGGCAACTTTAACATGGGATAACCCCACCAATGCACACACACACAGACACTATACCATACGATTAATAGGTGTACCATGGGAGGGCAGAAAGGGCATACCCCCCAAAAAATGCTGGAAAGTTTGTCAGCTTTATTGATTTTACTGGCAGTTTATCACTAATGTTCTTGATCACATTGTGGTTTTCTTACGACAGCTGATCCCCTGAGCTGCCCATGTTTTATGCAAATTGCCTACCTAGGACTGCCCAAACAGACAAGGCATTTGTTTAAATTGCAGTCGGTAAAAAAAGGCCTGGCAAAATCTACATCAACCGTTGCACCACCACCAGGAGGCCCCTTCTCACAATTATTGATATTTTATTTATTTAATATCCATCTTGCTCAAATTTGCAATATTTCCCAGAGAAAAAAATAAATCGACTATGACAATACATTGTCAATTGCATCTCTCAAATGAATACATACGACACACAAGCTCAACAGCTGTGAGCTTCAAATAGCTTGACATGTCAACTTGGATGCACGTCTCATTAAAGGTCACCAAAATAATTCCCATTCCTGTTAGCATTTATGCCCTAAAATATTCAAAGTGTAAACCAATTTAATTTGCTGTTCCATACCAAAAACCAAGCCAGGCAATTGCATAACAGTGACAAGTAAAGCCCTGTTCAAAATGTTAGCAGTTGTCCAAGAATGTGTGCTATGACACCCATAACTATCTGAATTACATGTACTAGAAGAAACTATTGACATTACGCTGTGTATGTACTGATTCGGCGATTTCTTTCACACAAGGTTGTGGCCAGATTGAAATCAGATGACAATTCTTTTCAAAAAGCAAAGTCAAGCACTCATAAACATGCTGTTATTAAAATGATTGGTGAAATTTGTAGGGATGGATACAAGCTTGATGCAATCAAGCTAAACAGAAAAGACAACAGTTATGGCTGACAACCCATTACGGGCAGTCTCCACAAGTAGAGAACAGTACACCAAAGTGTTCTTGGCTAAACTAGTTGGGAATACCTTCAAAGAGATTCACCATCAAGAGTAGAGCCTACTAGCAAAGAAGATGTAATCCAAGAGTACCTAATCTTACGTGCAAATTTGGTCATATCTAAGAAATTCACAACTTTGTATTTTCTGTCCATAATGGACAAATTACAGCATAGTGGCCTATTGTGGCCTCTTTGGCCTGGCACTTTGATGCTGATCTGCATGCATGAGAGAAGGTGCCTGAAGGAATTCACAAAAGATTTGAAGCCCAAACTGATTCATCATGGCTTTGAATTGGTTAATTTGTACCTTGGTAATTTAACAAATCTTAGTAGTCTTAATTGAATAGGATAACATCAGAATGAGATACATATTTCAATTCACTGTACCTTGCTTTCACCAATGTTTCATGTGTGTCAAAAGATGGCTGGATTATGCAAATCAACAAATGTCTGATTCAATTGTTAGTCAAAATCCTGGCCAAATTGAAATGGATGGTTATATTACTTCTCTTATTGAGCATACTTTTGAATAATCCCATGATTCAATTTTCAAGGGCTCAAGATAATCAACCTCCTCACAGTGAGCCGGTGGAATGGAAACTGATTCCGTGCATCGGACACACCCTGATGTCAGTCTGGAACACATGCTCTTATCAGGGCAGGCATCGGATGTCAAGCCAGGTGGTATCTCTGCACTTCAACTGAATGTGGAAGGCCTTACTAGGGCAAAGATCAACATCACTGAACATCTCACACAACACAACAGTCACTGTTTATGCTCCAAGAGAAACCACTCTCAAACTGATAATTCAGTCTTTGAAATTTGTGGCTATACTCTAGCTGCATACACCAAGAGTGCTACTCCTGGGATTGCCACCTTTTTCAGAAATACAGCACAATGGAAATCTATTGCAACATCATCTGCATACTCCACCCTGGAATGGGCAACAACCCAAATTGTAGATGTCACATCACCAATGTCTACAAACCAACAAATCCTGGCCCCAAGCAGATTCTCTACCTTCTTATGGTGCACATTG
Organism: Ophioderma brevispina; assembly: GCA_023653785.1. Lineage (NCBI taxonomy): Eukaryota > Metazoa > Echinodermata > Ophiuroidea > Amphilepidida > Ophiodermatidae > Ophioderma > Ophioderma brevispina. The sequence continues at coordinate 10,958 of JAMKCH010000519.1, read as the reverse complement.
TATCTACATATTGAAAGATTTAAAATCATGTGGTTCATTGATTTCATGAACAATCTGTTTAACTATGGAGTTGCTGATATTATCATGACCCAGAGTTTTGTTTTGCTAAATTTTTTATGATCTCATCTCCTACAATAGGTGCCATATAAAGCCGCCACCACCACCACTCCCACCCCACCCCACAACCCCCTATATTGAACCCCTTTGCAATTTCTAATTTATACAGCATGTTTTACAGCCTACATTTCCCAGTAATACTACGTGAATCAAAAAAAAATTGTCAAGGATGTAATAAAGATGATCTTGACCTTAATGCAATCACTATAGCATAGATTTGTTTTTATAAAACACATCTAATATACTTCCAAATGTTGAAAAAATGAAAGAAATCGATTAAATAATAAGCCAGATATGACCAAATTTGTAAGCACACCCCCTTTTTCGCCATTCCTATGGGATTTACACACATTAAACTTGTGTTTGTGAGAATGTACAATATCAATATCATGATGCCTTTGTCAAGCTTAACGCTACATTTTCTTGATTATTTCAACTACGGATTAATCAATGAATTTATTTATACCAATGTGCCAACTGATATGACGAATCCAAACACCAATTCACCTGTTGCAGAGCAAGAAAACAAGATCTTCCCATTGTTAAGGATATTGCAAAGAGTTTAGTCCCTTTAATTGGCATAACTTGGTATCTATACCTGGATTACAGTAGTAGTGTTGAAACCCTCTCATTTACACTTCAGGATAATTGGGTGAGATTTTGTGTGAACATTAAATTCTTTTTGAAGATCAATGAAGGAGATTATGGCTATTAATAGATCATTTAAACAAAATAGCATGGGTCATCATTACTTTCGTAATGCTATGCCCCGTATATCGTACATTGACGTGTTCTTGCTTAACTGTGTAAATCCCATTGGAATGGAGGGAAAGGGGTGTGCTGACACATTCATGGTCATATCTCCCTTTGGCTTATTTTTTAATCGTTTTCTTTCATTTTTTCAAAATTTGGAAGTATATTAGATTTGCTTTATTAAACAACAAATCTATGATTCAGCGACTTTATCAAGGTCATCTGCAACCGTTATAATTTTTTTTGATTCACGTAGTATATTAAAACTTTATATCTCCAACTTTGTCAGCACAATATCAGGGGACACTACAAAAGAAAGTTCAAGATTTTTAACCCAGTGGCAGAATCTTTCTGCAGAGCAGAAAAATGCTTTTAAAAACCATTTGAGAAGGCCACAGCAAGATGACTAGTCAAGTGTAAAAATAAGTATCGACAAAGCCTTCAGCAATCTGCATTTAACACCTCCGCAAGATCTCACCAATGCCATATACTTGCTATTGTCACAAAACAAGGGGATCGATTCCAATCCTCATAACTTTGCAGGACATTCCACAAATGCAATGGCCCTTCTTCAAGAGAAAGGAAGCCAACTTGGTGTATAAATTCACAGAGTATCATAAAGAAAAGACACAGATCTGATGAACCGCTCATGCCAAATACCCGAATGCCAGGTATGATCCAGTACCAAATTAGAATCTTTCTTCAGACAATGTGGATCAAGTTATGAGCTCTTAGGTATATGTATCTTGACTTACAATCAAATTGTGTTGTTGATAATTTATCAATTACTTTTGTGAATAACATTTGACATGCGATCTTGAAAATCACAAAGCAATGGTACCCATAATTTGTAAGTCATGATCTTAACTCCTAGATTTTTTATAATAAAAAGGTGAACCATAAAGGTTGGTCCTGCAAAAAAATGGTTACCATGAACAGCATAAAAATTCTAAACAATACAATTACTTACAGAAAAAACATATGGTGTAATGGGTGCCAATGACTACAAGTGGATTTAACATATTCACAAATGAATGACTTTTACAATTTTACTTTAGGACTAACTTCTCATTCAACTTCAACTTCATCATGTATGCATGTTTTTTATTATATTTGTCCTTTTACAATGTGTGAGTTGTGAAGGTTGGTGAAAGCCGAAAAACATGTTGCTCTTTCATTAGGCCAAAGTTGTTATGTTGCACATAAATGTCTGACCCTAAAATGCCTCAACCAAAATGGCAAGCTATTTACTATCGTGGTTGAATGACTAAGTTTACTTGAATAAATTGTTAAAATAATCCTCTAACTAAAAACCAGTTAAATTGAATTGAACAATATATATATTGGTCATCGACATGGGCTGTGATTGTCATGGCAGTCATATCTTTCAGCTTTCCAAAAGGTCGGGATGACCCGACCCAAAAATTGTTGGTATTAAGTAACACCCCAGTTGTGTCTTAGCCTATTCTTGTTGTGATTTTTATGCTAATAAGTTGTTATTGTTTGCTTGAAAGACATTGGAAAAGTTTCATAATCCTGCAATGTTTTTCAAACACAAAATTAGTTTTTACACCATTTGATTGAAGTGTTAGTTTGGGTAATGACAAGCTGTAGGCAATTCTTACTATCCAGTTCAACTTAGGTTTTGGAGACATTTGAAAATGTTTTACCTTGGTGTTTCCAATGTGTGCTTAATTTCCATGACACTTGGATTATCTGGATACCTGATCCTATGGGTGTGTAACACATGTTGGTAACCTCTGTGACCTTGTAAGGCAGATGAACAATGCATTTGGTGAATGCTGTATTTTCGTTTGAAAGTATTTGCTGACATTTTGTTTGGCCTTATTGTACGTTAAGGATTTTTTTTATGCTAATAGACCAACCACCATCTACAGGTGAGAGCAGGTAAAACAAGAAAGCCATACAACTCTCAAGGAAGACATTAACCTTATCTTCCACACAGGGAGTGTCAATGGAGGAAATTATAATCTTTCATATCAACAGCTGTTGAAAGTCATTATGTCAAAACCAAAATACAAAAAATATAAAGGGCGACAACTTGACACCGGATTTGGGTGTAAATTTGAAATTCATTGCAGGCAAATATGATTTTCTTCAAAATCTAGTTTTATGTCTTTCTATGGGAATCATGGGCAGTGGCGGGTTGTATAACAGAAATTATGACCTTGAAGGCATTATATGGCAAGATTCCCACAATGGAATTTTCTCATTTTTGCAGAGGTTACAGCTCTTACATGTCCCTACTTATACAGTGTCAAAATTATGTCGCCACTGCTTTAAATTCTAACATAAAAGGACAATTTGCACGAGGTCAAAGAGCTGTGATCATACCAAACGTTCCATGAAGGATGAGGCGAGTTTGGGGGATGAGGGTTCAATACGTGGATCCTGGGTTTCCTACCGAAATCATTTCGTACCGAAATTCCTGTGCATTGTGGGATGGGAAGCACCAACGATGTACGAGTAGATAAATAAATAGCGCATATATATATTTATGGGTTTTGTGTCATACGGTTCATTTTTGTCATAACTGTGCGCAAACGTTTTGCTGTAACATAAATTTTACCGTAATGATTTCTTTGATTGCCTTGTAGTTTTTGCGCCACAAAATGTGGCGTATTAAAGGAGGAGCACTAACGCGAGCCTTATGTAAGCTATGCAGAAACAATGACCATATGACACAAAACACCCATAGAATATATATGCGCTATTGATTTATCTACTCGTACATCGTTGGTTCATTCCTATCCCACAATGCATATGGAAATTTCGGTTATAAAAATGATTCCGATAGGAAACACATGGATCCACGTATTGGGTCATACACTAATCCACTCTGGTTCCCTTAAACGGTGCACAAGTTTACATGTAATGGGTTAAGAAGCTGGCATTAAATTTTTACAGCAAGTTGATCTACTTGTAGAACCAAATTTCTTTTCATCCCCATAATCCTGAAGGTTGCATAGATACAATGAATGTTCAATAAACATATATATAACATTGTTGTGAATTGTGTAAGTAATAACATATACCAATATTTCATAATATGAGTGGGTTTAACCATGTTTGTATTAATGTTTCCTTGTTTTAAAGTTATATTTTTGTGAAAATACAGTTCCCACTTAATTTTTATCATTAAACAATCCCGGTGATTCAAGCAGAGTTGGAATTAGTTCCCGAATAGCTTTTGCAGTGTTTGTGTTAAATGGTTAAAGGTTTGTTGATCTGCCTTTATTTTACATAATATGGAACAATGAACTCTCACACAAAATATAAATGAACAATAGTGCAGGTTTCTTTTTCTCTCGATGCAAAAAATGAACATTGTGAAATGGATTGTGGTAGTGTCAAGGGGGGGGATAGCTGTAAGCTTACCCGGTTGCCGTGTGTATCAAGATACTGCTTTTGATGCTGGGGCAGATCGGGAACAGTCAGGAGTTTTCACCCTACTTTTCTTCAGAACTGGCTGTGATAGTCATGTCATGTGGAAATCTGTGTACTGAGTAGGCTCTAGATGTTTCACTCAGAAGAACAGGATGCTTTCGCAATTCATGTGCTTAATTCCAATGAACCGAGGGATGAGAGTGAAATTGCCACAATACATACCAGAATAAACTCTCTAAGCTCCTGACCAGAATTTGAAACCCAGACATTTGCACCAGAGGCAGCACCTCGTGCAATGACTGGGCAACGCAATTCCCGGTTTGATGATACATAGTAACATATGTTGTAACATGTGTATTGGCCGATGTACTAATTTATTGATGGTTAACTTTGACAATGGCAGTTTGTTCTCAATTTCACAACACAATGGATTTGAAGGCTATATTGCAATATTATGGGAAGATGGTGAGAACAAGTACAGGCTTCCAGTATTGTACAACAATTGGAAAATCAGGAGTTTAACTGATCATTCAAGCACTAGACCACTTCACCAATCAAAAAATTACTTGGAGCTATGGACAGTGAAATATTCACATCTTTTTGGCAGCAAAACTCCGTGTGGCTTTTGCCCATTTTTAAATTGTAAATTGTAGGTAAACATAACAAATTTTATTTCTTTCTGCTAACTTTTCAAATTGGTCAGGATGCCTTCATGATTTTAGACTCTTCCAGACATGAGTGAAGTTGGAGTATGGTACAAGATTCAATAAGCTCTTTAGGGAACCAGCGTGTAATCCAGAAGACCAGAGAAACAAGGCGGTTCTCGAACCCAAAGTCTCGCCTGCTTTCCAATGTACCGTTGCAAAATATAGCAATTAATTACGCTGTTTTTGCATATCAATTAGCTCAATTTGCATTACTTAATTTGCCCGAAATACGCCCGAAATCTAAATTCAGGTCGAGAACTCTCAGCCCGCACCCTTCCACCAAGTACATCATATACGCTTCGGAACTCCAGAAACTGTACACAAGCCTGGGGAAAATTTTCGTTAATATGCAAATTAGATACTTAATTGCATATTTTACGCCAAAATCTAATCAGGTCAAGAACTCGTGGCCCCGCTTCTTTCCACCAAAGTTACATTCATCATAGCCCGTACGGAACTCCAGAAAATCTGACACAAGCCCGTGAACACGGGCGTCAGGCACACAGACAGCATGGGACAGACAGACAGACAGGACAGCAGACAGACAGACAGAAAGGACAGACAGAGAAGTGATTACAAGTCTCTGCCGAACAAAGTTCAGCGAGACAAAAAACATCTGGTAAGTAACCTTTTTTGTACTTTATTTAAATGATAATAACCAATGTTAAGTCCCAACCCATTTACAGAAATGTGCATAGAAATTAACATGATTGTGCCAAATTAGTGTCTGGGAAAAAATATTAATTAACTTACTGCAGGCCTACATAGTTCATGACAGTTGGCAACGAGAACAACTGACAAACCCCCAAAATTGATAACTAGGAAACAGGCGAAGTCAACCATACAACGTACATCTTAGTGTAAAAAAATATTGCAAACTGAAATAAAAAAAAAATCATTTGAGGATGGGGGGCTATTGCTGGTGGTGTGACTGGGGGACTTTTTACAACCTCTACACACAGGTAATTACCACATTCCTAAATATACCTCTATATAATCCCTGGTCAGCTGATTGGTTAAAAGTGGGGCATAAAATTCAACTAGCTTCAAGAATTGAACCAACAATGAACTATGCCCTGGGTTAACGGGCATCTCATTCATGACCTATACCTGGACAACCTTCTTCCCAACCATAGAGACTGCGATGTAAGGAATATAGAGACATCAGTAATTATGAGTGCATATTGAAGCTGGTGTACGAGATGAATGAATAAGCAGACCGTATTTTGTTTACGCGTATGTGGGGAGTCTGTGCTGTAGTGTAAAAGTATGATACAAACGGGATACAAACAAGACAGGGAATGGCTGAATGCAGCTCAGTAGGCCTATTCAGGCTTTGAGGTTGTTGTTATGAATTGCGCGTACTTTAAACCTATCCCCTCTGATATTGTTTGACAGCGACCTGTCATGGCGCCATCGGCGTCGCGTCGCGCTTGCTTTTTATTGGAAATAAAATGGTGCGCCATGGCATCGGGACTCAGGTTTGACGGGTCGCTGGCCAAAACGATTGTCTACCGTTAATAAGAACCTAGATAAAAAGATTCTGCATAAATCAAGCGACAAACATTGTGTTATAGGTGATTGTAACAGAAATATAAGTTGGATTATCACATTTAGTCGTGATGTGTGTGTGTTTTCATCGTGTTCGGAAAGATGAAGTCGGTGATTGTAAATGGTGCTGAATTCGGAGCTGCAAGGAAAATTGTACACATCTTGCGACAAAAAATGGCAGAAGTCGAGTACGGCGATACGTTGCGACTCCCAACATCAATTCTCAACCACCAAGAAAGGTGATGCTAATTCTTCACAAGTTTGCACCCTAAGTTCACAAAATTGTTAACCATGCATGCCACGCCATGACAAACATGGCCTACATCATGATGAGCTACACAGATATGCCTGTGTTATGACAAAATAGATATATCGGTATAAAACAAATATGACTGCTTTTTATTCCGGAGCATGGTTGAAACTAAGCCCTCGTGATCTCGAAACCATACTATGCCCCTCGCTTACGCCTCGGGGCATAGTATGGTTTCGAGATCACCTTGGGCCTATAGTTTCAACCATGCCCATCATGAGCAGTCACTATTTGTATAATGGTGTCACTGAGAAGGTAGGGCTTGAAACTATATTAAGTTGGATCAATACACAATGTTCTATGAAGAAAGAAATATAATACATGGTCTCATTTTGTAGATCGCAAATGGTCACCAGTAATTCTGTTAAAGGTGGCATCGAGGCTGATTTGAGGGACGCAAATATTGTGTCATAATAATCATTTCAAATAGATTTAGACACTCAATAGAAGGCTTACCTGTATATGCTAAGAAATGTCGAAAGAGAAAAAAGGTTGATTTTGATTTGGTTATATTTCAATTAAAACATAGGCTGAATTTCGTATTTGATCCTATACAAAATTAGAAAGTCACAGTTATTGTACTAAAGAAACATTTCTCAGTTAATCCTTTCAGATGGCAATTTTGATGGAAAGCTTACTCAGAGCAAAAAATCAGAAACTTTCGATTTTTTTAGGGACACGTGATATGTGAAATCTCTTGTTGCCACATTTTAAGTGCCATAGTTACACAACCAATTTCTTCATGGGGTATCATGAAGTGCCTGTTAAGTAGCCGCGGAGTACACACCCGCATGGGTACCCACATCGCGGCCACAAAAGTGGGGGTAATCATCCACCTAGGTACACATGCAGTAGCTAACCACTATTCCCACCCATGCGGGAATGTACCTGCATGGGTACTCCTATGCAAATGGCTTCCAGCGGTGAGTAGTTTAGTACTTGGTATCAATGATTTTACTATTTGGCACATATGTTTTTACACAAAATGTCATATAGGGTTTTGGTGATGCTAAACTCAAATAAAGATGGTACTAAAATAAACTTAAAAAAAACAAAAAAACCCACAAATCAACCCCCACACAAAAAAAAAAGGAAAAAAAGAAAAAAACTTCCCCATTGTTGAATCATCAACAAAAAACCCCCCAACTCCCCCCCCAAAAACAAAAAACCCCAAGACTTGAAAATGATAAGAAAGTCGTAAACAATGGAAGGTTTGGTGCCTTCTATGGTCCAAAGTGCTTGCCTAACCAGGCAGCGGAGGGATACCTGTGAGGTATCCCATGAGTAGCTGCAGAGTTACTCCACTAATGGTGGCTTACATGGGTACCTTGTCGTCACTAGCAGCAACTGCAGAGACACCCCAAAAATATAGGAGGGTACTGCTAAGTACACATAGCTGCTATTCACCCAATGGCCTGTGTTAATTCGCGTACTAGTTGTAGGTACTGCATCAATAATGCATCAAGGGGGTACCCCTTGGAGTAGAAAGTAAGAGTACACATGGAGTTGAATAAGGCTCTGATTAACAGTGAGTTGGAATCTGCGGTGTAGTTTTAAATACGGTTTGTCCCCGCTAACGGGGTGGCCAAATTCACCTCACACTCAGCAACAATGCTGTGTGAGGATTTATTGGCAGCAAAAGATAATTGAACGGAGCGCCCTTAATGACGCCAGTTTGGGCGGTTGGCCTAGCTTTTGGGCAACCCTGCCCACCATGCAAGGCAAGCATGTGCTGTGGCCACCCTTAGCTCTCCAGAGCTGATACCCTTATAGGTAGATCTTATTTTCGTTCTACCGGGGAACCAGTAACATCCTCAGCAGAGTCTTAGGAGAAACCTGATGGGGTGACGGTTAAGCCACCAACAACTTGGCCCGGGACAGGTAGTACTGGTTACCAGGATTACCAGTAGCAGGCCTCAAGGAAACCTGACCCGATAGCTCATTGAATTTGTCCCTTTTGAGGCAAGGATGAATATATATAGCATGCATTGGACACCAAGCTATCAGAGAAGATTTGAGGAGTTCACCCAAACCATAACACCAGATTACACGTAATTAATCAAGCTGTGATTCAATTAACAAGCAACTTAATGTTTTGTCCTTTCAGATGTGATGACTTGATTATTAAAGGTGCACATACCAAACAGCAGTCAAACAGCCATTATGGTATTGTTTGATTTATGAAACATGGGTAAAAGACCTGTATTAATTTTTGAGCCTATATTTTAGGTAGGCCTATACTTAAGTGAATGGACCGTTGTACATTTTTATCAGACGTAATGCAGGTGAAGCATACATCAGGACTGGTTACATCATGCATGGCAGAGGTTTCTAATTCCATTTTACATAACACAATTTTTTAAAACAGTATTTCTGAATAGGTTGTGAGGCACCTGATAATATTAAGCAGTTCTGTCATGTAAAATCCACACCTTAGAAATAGTGATTCGTGGGTGGACACTAATCTGTATACAAGAATTGTAGTGTGGTATTGCCTTCAATATGGAGGAGCTTTAGTGATATAGAGTAAGATTCCAAATTTCCAGAAGATTGAAAGAAAAAACCGGTTGTAAATTTAACCGCATTTTGAACGACCACATGTTATGGGCATTGTTGCCAAATGGGATGGAACAACTTTCTGATCGACGCAATTGTATTGGAGGAATTGCTGCGGTAATTTCGCCGTCATAATGATCGCACAAATTGTTTAGATGGAATTGATCGCCCCAATTGTGTTGGTTGGGAATTACCGCGGTCATTAATTTTGCCTAGTCAGGCAAGCTGCACCAATTTCTAAGTTGCCTGTAGAAGGTTTGGCCTCTCGATTTTTATGGCCGAGTCATGGCCAATGTTAAAATAATCATGCAGTAACGTTTATGTGCATATATAGGGGTGCAGGTTATAAAGTTGGACAATCAGATGTTGGAAAAATAAGGTCATTGACATCATTCTGTCAGCTTCGATGAAACCTGGCAACCAAAAGGGGACAAAGTAACTATGCATTGTTATTGATTTGAATACGGGACTTGTGGTCGATTCCATGCCTTGATTAAAATGTGGAATATATGATAACATGGATAAAAAAAAAATATGCGGTCTGGTATAAACACCAAGACCAATGTGACTAAATTACTTACTAGGCAAAAGTCCGAATGGAGAAAACTTGGGGGCTGAAGTGTTGTGGAAACCATTGATTACTCAAGAACAAATTGGCAATATACGGTGACAGCCACAACAAAACCCACAACCATCCATAAATCCAAGTAGATGGACCTGATTTTGGATCCCTATTATAGTACATGTGGAACTGTATTTTTATGAAAATTTCATATACAATCTTGGCAACAAGGGTTTTTTCTAAATCAAAATTGTATGAGGATTCCCAAAATCATGGGTGTCTTTTTAAAATTTTTGTCTTGGATGACTTCTAGGGGGAACGGTTTATACAGGGGTCAAAATATAAACTGGACAAATGTGTTTTAAAGTATAACCCTCATGCTCAGTACCTTTCAAGGATACAGAAAGGTATCGGTTTGCCCATACCATGAGGGTTAGAGTACAAGAGGTACAAAGGCAAAACTGGTTCCAAGGTCACACTGGGGGTAAAATTCAGATTCATCGGTTTTTTTTAAAAATGGTGCCAAATTGTTCGTCTTACTGTACAGAAGCCGAAAATATAAGGTTTGCGTGTCATTGACGTTTTGATAATAATTAATAGGGCAATGCTGCCGTGGTCCACAGGTCTATGGGAGAGCACTGTCATATTTCTAAAAGTTCTCACTTGAAAGGCGAACAAAACAACATCTATATACTATTCTTATTTAGTAATACCCAAGGAACGCTTTAAACCAGTTTCAACAAAAATCGGAACCATTCTATAACTAATGACCTTGAACTCTCCTGAGCCTATTGTACTAACAATAGGTCACAAATATGGCAAACTATACCTTTCTAGAAACCTTATAAGCAAACGAACAGATTGTATAAAAATTTTAAAATAATCTAAGCACTTTTATTTAATTTGTTCCTCCTCCTCCCCCTGTAGACAAATTATTGCTCCCTTATAAAACACACCAAAAAACAAAACACATTTTAAAAATGACACCCATGAT